>QZGG01000556.1:0-125591 GCA_006409495.1 Sedum album
CAGCCTCTACAACTGTGCTCATCGTGACAAATCCGAATCCTCTACTCTGATCTGTCTCCCTGTTGTATATCACCTGTGCCAACAATCCATCAAACAAAAAAAACATTTCACACCCGCTTCAAAAATTTCGAGGAACAAATCAAAGATTAATGTAAATAAAAAACCCTTAAACCCCAAAATTCACCTCTGCAATCTCAACCACACCAGCCTGATTAAACAACCCAGCGAGCGACTCAGTGTCGAAATCATAAGGCAAGTTACCAACAAACAGCTTGGCCTCCTCCGACGGCTCAGCGAAGAACTCCTCACCACCGACTTCACCAGACCGTCCAAAACCAACAACAACACCACCGATTTCAACACCACCGACTTCACCAGACCGTCCAAAACCAACAACAACACCACCGATTCCAACACCACCGATTCCAACACACCACCGATTTCTCCGCGACCGGCGCCGAAGCCTCCGCCGTCCGAATCAACTCCAGATTTAAATCCCGATCTCCATCCGGATGGTTTGAAGGTGAGTTGATTTCATGAAGGTGAGTTGATTTCATGAATTAGGTGAGAGGGTGAGAGGGTGAGAGGGTGAGAGAGTGAGCCAGAAAGGAGCCTCTCTCCTCTGCTGTCTGTTAGGAAGTGACAGAAAGGAGCCTCAAGTCAAAGACCAAACTACCCTCAGCCAAATAACTACCAATTCGTTGCCAACCAAACGAAATTGTAACACACCTGACAGATGTCACAAGCAGAGGAGAGAGGGTTACCAGATGAAAGGCCCAGATCTGGACTCATGGACTCACCAAACAGTACCAGACCCACCAGAGGCGCCCTCTGCATATTGATATGCACAATTAGGTATAGATTATAAGCCTAGTTAATTAGAGTAATATCTTAATAATCAATGTGTTTACATCATTGAAAGTCTTGATGAGTTTAATTTAATAATCAACCAATGGACATAGTGGATCTTATATGCTTGCTTAGCTAAGCATTAAAGCAACTACACAAGATTATATTTTGTTAAAATAATCAAAACCCTCGATTTTTGAAACCCTAACACAAATCTAAACGTCATATTATTGTTCTGCTACTGATTATTACTGAATATTTAACGTGTAATATTTTATATAAAATAGTGTAGATGATATCAACCCATGATTAAACAAATAACAAGTAATCTTTTGGCTGTTAAAGCTTGGGTTAGACTAATCAGGAATAGATATGGGGATGGAGATTATGGAGTAATTTAGTATTTAATTTGTGGTTTCGAGTACGTTAATCATGATGATAATGCTTTATTTTTCAACAAAGTATGAATAAATTATAGTGGTATAAAATTTGCAGGAAGTTCTTAAAGGTCAGTGTGTAGTGGTGGTAGCTTTGTGCACTTGCAACGAATATTGTGGTGACTTGAAACCGAATGGACCGTTGATTAGGTTTATTTTAGTGTGTTTCAAATGATTCTCGGTGCTCAAACTTGGAGCAACATCAACGCAGATCATAAAATTTGTAGATTTTATTTGAATAATTTAGCGGTTAAAATTAAATTTAAATTTAATATTAAATATTTTAAATATGAAGTTTGTTCATTCTTTATTCTTTAATCACTTTTTTCAACAAAAAAAATTTAAATTGGATGCTTGGATCAAAATCAAACAACACAAACAGTAGAATTTGATGATCATTCCATTTTATAAATATAAAAAACACCATTTTGCATGTGGGCCAAGTCTCCATTATTGGTCCCTAAAACCAACCATAACTTAAAATATCTATGCAAGTTAGTTCAATCTTTCTTTATTATTAACACACATAAGCATCGAATCTTACACACAAAAATGAAATAGAATAAAACAAATAAAAATTGAAAGAGTCCTTGAAAATATTCAAATTGACTCAACATTTTCATGTTCGATAGTCTATTCCGAAATCAGGATTCAGATCAAGTGGTGCGTACAACTATTTAAACGAAGTGAAATGATGTACTTTTAACTAGCTTCAGATAAAACTACGTGTTTTACTGTACACTAAAATTAAGGTTATTAAACCCTATAATAGAAAAATATAGTTTGTTGTTCATATTTCAAAACGCATAATTTTATTAAACTATATTTCAAACGACATAGTATTAAATCATGGCTGCAAATAGCATGTGATCCAATCTCGAAACCGTCCGATCGATTAGTCCAATTCATGTTTATTGGGCTAAACCATCCGGCCCATAATCAATGTAAGCTCGTTAACAAATTCAACACTCTGGCCCATATCCGTTAACGGGAAAACAGAAAAGCAAAGATACCAAACGGAAAAACGCACTCATTTTTTAAGAAAAATTTAGTCCGAGGAACAGAGAATAATGCTAATGTATTGGTGCTGTTGACATTTGTTGATCCTGATGGATACGTGAATTTGTTGATCCAGTTGAATCATCCGTATGCGCAGTTGCTGCTGGTATTTCATGCTGATGTTCTCTAGCTGCTTGCGTTCGTCTTCTCCATCGCATATATTCAACCATGATCGAACAAGCACTTATAGTGACACCAAAGCCAGCAAAAGTAGACAAGAGTATGGATAATACTGCCGGTGCACGAACCTGATAAACACATTGAAGATAGTTTGTCGATGAGAACAGGTTATGTAATATAGCGCAGTGTTTGGGACTTGATGAAGAGTGAGACAGTGAGTTATGTAGTTGTAAATACTTACGAAAGTATAAAGTATATGAGCGAAGAGCACCACAAGA
Organism: Sedum album; assembly: GCA_006409495.1. Classification (NCBI taxonomy): domain Eukaryota; kingdom Viridiplantae; phylum Streptophyta; class Magnoliopsida; order Saxifragales; family Crassulaceae; genus Sedum; species Sedum album. Next base: position 2,744 of record QZGG01000556.1, read on the forward strand.
GCAAACTGAATTGATGCATAGATCCAGACGAATCTTCTCTTCACTTTATGCGCAAAAAAATCCGTGTCACGGACAAAATATTTCACACCAAAGAAAACATTAAGTGATTATCAAATATAGGCAACGAGGTTGAACAGTTACCCATGGTGGATGAGGTCATTGATGATAGAAGGCCTAGTAAGCAAGAAAACGGGAGAGAGATGGCGATTGCGCCAGTACCCATGGTTGAAACCTGTAGTAAGGTAAATATATATGTTGTCAAAGAAACATTGATAACGAACTATCAAAGTTGTTTTAACATACAGAACATACCAACAACTCTTCGAGAAAACAGAAATAAGCCAGCATGCTAACCACGACGAGAATAGGTACTTCCTGCCACACCCTGAAGAATATAGTAAAACCTTGTCTAATTAGTTTAGGTTCGAGCCTTCGAGGTTCTTGAGTTTTTAACTACAAGTTTGATTGCGTACAGAATTCTTCTATACCTGTGTCCGTCGATCTCATCAGCAGCATTGCTACTAACACCATGAGCTCTTACACTTTGCATTCTTAGAAGAGTGACAGGTAGATTAGTAACTTCTTGTTTGCAAACATCACAAGTTTTGTTTCCTTTGATGCTAAACCATTTTATCGTGCACTCTTGATGGGCTAAAGCGAGTTCACCTTTGCAACTACATTCCATTTTAAAAGTCTGTCCACCTTCGCAGAGTTCCATCAAACAGATTCTACATACAGCCTCTTCTTCAGGTATGTCTTCACCGTCATCATCAGATGTTTCTGAACCACATAGAACGTTACTGTAGCTTATAAGTTCTTCCTTAAATTGTTTAAAAGTACGACATAGCATGATTGGAGAGTAAAGTTACCTGCATCACGAGGAATGGTTGCATTTGGTGAGTTGGGTACTCTTTCCTTGACTTTAGGGGTGGAAGGTAACACACGGAAGTAAGTGTCCATCCTTCTAAGACTTCCATCTTTATCATCAACAGGCACAGATCGGGACCTTGCGATAGATCCATGGTTCACTTTTATCTGCATAAAACATGAAATATTTTACATCCTCAAAAAGAGAATTAGGCACTAATAAAGACTGAGAACTTACATCTGAAATGTGAAAGCCTGGAAGTATTCCCCCATGTGAAGATCCATTATTCGAATGCGCATTTGGTGTAACAGGTAAGGACGAGGTTCTCCTCACCCCAGGACTGAATATCTTGGAAAGTGACAGTGATCTCGCTATTGAAGGCTTGTCATGAGACGAAGAAGGAGACGCCTGTGAAGGGTTAAGTATTCCTTTCTCAAGATCCAACGAGGGACCTCTAGATAGGAAGCCTCCTAGTTTAGGCAGCAGACCCTTCTTAGAAGATTTCAATTTAGTAGGACTAGCCGATGAAACATTTAGCTTGATATCACCAGTGTTTGATGTGGATGCAAAGTTAACACGCTTTGGAGTTGGCGATGGACTTGAATTTACTTTAAAAACACAGTCCTGATTCTGAGCCTCCAGGGCTGTTCTTGTTGGTATATCTAAGGATAGGTTTGGTCTTCGTGAGTTGGGTGCGCGTGGAGGACGGCCTTCAGTCTGATCAAATATCCAACAAACATTAAACATCATTGACAACACAAATGATCTTCCTAAACATATGCATTTTCACCAAAAAACAAAACAATTGTACAATGATGTTTGTTTGATGAAACCAAGCCAACAATCCAACATCTAGTTTTCAACATACCAAACCAACAACATGCCAATCTGATCAGTGAATCTAATCTAATAGTAACATGCAATATTTTCCAAATCAAAGAACACAAAATATGAAAAATCGAGTAAGAAATGAGTACCAGGGAGTGTGGACTGGAGGCTCCTCCTGCTCCAGCTGCTGCACAACATTTACTGTGTCCATTCTTTTTTGCATACTTAAGCAACAACTGATCACTTGTGAATCAAAACACAAAAACTAAATCAAGTTTAAGGAAGTGAAAAGGAAGATCGAGAGACAGAGTTACACTTGCATTTTAAAAGGGTATGGGGTGGAGGAAGATAAAGGTGTACCGGTGGCAGAGGAGAGGACTGACGTGAGAGGAGGCTTTTTTCTTTCTTTTGTTGCAAAAAAAGCTACTTTACGCCTCAACTTGGTTCCATTTGATTTGCTGCGTAATCTTGATTTGGCCCCATAACCTGGTTGTCATCTAACGCTATTTTTATGTATGAAAATTTTAGTTAAATTTTATGATAATTAGTATCGAAATCATGCTATCAAAAAAAAATATCGAAATCATGACTCTAATCGATTTATTAAAAGTTGCTACTGATATATATTGAATCATGAATCACGATTTATAAACGTACAATTTTATTGACAATTTTGATTGATTTTATGAATATGAAAAATGAATATATGATCCAGAGTAATTGGATGAATCAATTGCACCCACGTGTATTTATTCCCTCACAACTTTGTCTGTAACTTTACATTAAGATGATACTCATTTTCCAGTAATGAATCATAATCATAACAATGATGTCACATTGAGATTCTAGTTCAAAGGCCTTGCCTACACGTAAAAAGGCCTCCAAATTAAAGGTCATCCTCCAAGTAGAATCTTTTGAATATAAAAAGGTCTTCAAAGTGGACTTTTGAGTCAAATTGAAGATTGATTCAGTATGTACTTATAATTTATCATGGTATCAGAGCGGTCCAAATATGAACTCTAGTTTTAGATACAACATTGTCTTGTAATTGAACTCTTGGTAAATATGAAAGTTATATTTTTTTTAATATTTTTGTAATTTTCTTTAAAAATTACTAAAATACTCTACAGTCTACCAAATTGTCATCCGGTAATCACCGATGATCGACATGTACGCCATTACCTTCATGTTATATATAAGCTGTCCCTCTCAAAATATATTTGATCACTAAACATAAATAGTGAATGATGACTGTATATTCACTTGTATAGCGACACATCACCATACTAAGTGGATTATGAGCTTTATAAACTTCAATAACATAACATGCATTCTTTATCTACAACTTTAGCATGCACTAAGCTCGATTGAACGCTTTCAGGCATCTGTTTACATCAATCATTCTTTCATCAAGCTTCTCCATTGTGTCCCTTCCATATCTCATGCATGTTATATAACATTTATAGACGATCTATTGGTCCGCTTACAAGTGTTCCATTCACATACATAAAAAATTATTTTAAAATTTTAAAGACGGAAAAATATAATTCAACGTTAAATTTTAAATAGAGGCAATTCGATTTCCTAGAACGAAACAAATGGGCCAATCTTGTTCAGGAAGGTCTGGATCGAGAAAATGGGCCGTTTGGTTACAAGTTGACTAACGTTTACGTGTGATTGTGGGGGTGGGGGTGGTGGTGGCCTCCTAGAAGCTCACGTGACGCGGTTCCATATCCTCATCTACTAAGTTAACATTCTTTGAATCCGTGTTTTTATTTCCGTGTGTACAAACCTATAAAAACAATCTCAATTCATCTCATTACTCTTCAACTCTCATTTAGCCTCCTTTCTCATCCATCTACACCTCTTCTCCCGCAGCATCCGTTGACCCAAATCAATCTTCTTAAAACATATATAACACTCAGAATGGCTTGTGCTGATGTTTCGATTTCTCGAACAGGAAGGGAATTCCAGAGATATACTTCAAATGGCTGCCGCCAAGTTGTAGGGTGAGTGATTTCATTTCATTTATTTCATACTCGTTACGCGACGATAAGATCATTAGATGTAACTTAGTTATGGTTTCTGCAGATGCATACCGTATCGATACACGAAAGATGACATACAAGTTCTACTAGTCAGCTCTCAAAAAAGTTCCAAAATGATGTTCCCCAAGGGAGGATGGGAACTAGATGAAACACTTGAACAAGCCGCTATTAGAGAGTCAGTTGAAGAAGCCGGTGTTTTCGGCCATATCGGGGTAAGTACTTATAACAGTCTTGGATTTTTCTCGCAACGATTTTTCAAAGTAACTATGAGTGACTAACAACAATATGTACTGAATAATGCAGAGTCAGTTGGGTGAGTGGAACTTCACTAGCAAGAGATATAACACCATTTACGTAGGTTACATGTACCCTTTGTTCGTCACGGAGGAACTCGACATATGGCCAGAAAAGAATGTCAGGCAGAGGACTTGGGTATGCATATTATGCCTTACTGCTCGTTGGTTCATCTTTTTTCCTTCTACTATCTAAAGTTGCTAAATCCTTTGTGTATAACTTTTTTTGCAGATGAGTGTGAGTGAAGCTAGAGAAACATGTGAACACGGGTGGATGAAACATGCTTTAGACAGACTGGTTCACAGGCTTACACCTGAAGCAACATCATCGTTACATATATCTTCATAGATTAGGGCTTCTTGTATACAAATTCTAGCACTGACCTTTCAACTTTTTGTTAAGAGGAGTCCCAATACTATAAATAATTACGTTATTTTGACTTGCTATTTCGAAAATGTTTTCTACAAAGTATTAGTTAATAAAAGTAAGATTACAGAATACACTCAAGAAGAACGATAAATATTTGTAACATGAAATGATATAATAATAATTGTTGGTTTGATTAATTCGATGATTAGTTTAAAGTTGATTTTCAATTAATGGTGCGGTTGAATTTACAAATACACTAATTGTTGTATTTGATGATATTTTAATTTAATATTATCTGTTAAATCATTAATAAATAATGATAAATGGAAAAATCAACAATAAGCAGAAAAAGAAAAAAATGAGAATAACTTGCCGGTCAAAAAACAGCGGTGGCCATTGAAAAGTTCGAATTTAGAGAAGACATGTTGAAGCAATTGTGCCGGCGTCACCGAAGTTGTATCCTCGACTCGGCAGTTGCAATACAATTGACGGAACGAGGTTGCAATACAAGTGACTGGATAGCAGTCTTAACGGTAATCCTCTTATTCCCTATATATGATTATATTGTCAAGTTATTTCGTCTGGATTTTGTAGTGTTATTCTAATACAACTGCATGATGACTTGTTCACTTAGCTATTTATACAACAATGTGATTGAAATTTGAATGCAGTAGTATTTCTTGCGTGTGTTTGATTTACATTTCAGCTTACTGATTCGTGAATGTCAGTCCTATCAATAATGTGATTTTACATGATGGCTTTGCTATTGCTTGTAGAGTCTTATCAATAACATGTGGTAGTTTGATGAGACATAGATAACCAACCTGTTTTGAAATTTGTTAGAAGAAGCCTTTAGAAGTCAAAAAACAGAGGGGACTGGTTTAAGATGAATCATTTTTTCCTTCTTTGCTTATCGAAATCTGCTGTTGGTTACTAGCATCTAATGCAAGTCAGCAGCATTCACTAATCCCTTCTCAGTAATGCGCTGTTGGTTAAAAAATTTCCTTTGCTTTTCTAAAATCTGCTGAATGTATCCTTACGAGTGGAACTGAGAAATGGCTTAAATAAGCTTCCATTTTTCGTGTAATGTGACCATTTGTTATATGCTTAACTGTGCTTTGCAAGTATACTGAGTACATATCTTCTATGAAGTGTAATGAATACGCGAATAAAATAAAATAAAATAAAATCAATTTAGGTTGAACTGTCGCAAAAACATACAGAGGACATGCAAAAAGTTGGGATACAGATAACGCTGAAAAGAAACACTGGGAGCATTAACATACCCTTTTGTACGACTTTAATTTACTCTCCTCTTGAGCTCTGGTTTACTAGCCATTGCCTGTGTTAAGTATTTACTACCACGCTGATTGCCAGCATTCATTTATGATTCAGAGAACATAAAACTGGTGATGAAAACAATCTGAATTTACAATACTTATTGTAGCTGATGATATTTCGTTCTCTTAGTTGTGTAATGGATTTGGACCTGTGTGAACTCTTCTCATATCATCTTCATAAACAACTTCAGATTTGTCTCCATTCACTGCGTTCATAAACTGACTTTTTTCATGTGGCAGCATTGGGCTCAAGGCTTTTGCACTGTTGGAGATACCTGAAACTTTCTGTTGAACATTTATGAGCAGTTTCTTTGCTGCAAATTTGACAAGTAGCTGATCATGGTCAGATTTAAGATGACGGCGTTGGTTGGCATCCAGAGAGTGGCATAATATCAGCTGAGGCAAAAACAGAAATGCCCACAACAAAAACAGTCCTGCTTTAGCAAGATAATTGTTGTTTGAACTTCTACAACCTAATCCTGAAATCCGAGCTCCACTTCTCATCGCATCTAATGGACTTTCATAGAGTAATACACAGAGCATGAACTTCTAGGCTCATCCGCCGCGGATATGGTTTGGTGACAGTGAATAATGCTGATTATTTGGGAATTATGTTTAGAGAAGAATGGTGATCAGAAGAATGATAGAAGGCTGTGGGTATGTCAATAAATGAAAGGGAGTATATAGTCACATGAGGGCTCAACCCTTGATTCATGTAACCTTCTACTTCTATGAGTTTCGAGTTTGGAGGTTGGAGCCATTCATACTAACTTATATTTTACTAATTGAGCCTCTTTGTTTTGTTTTATCAAAGTGTGGAGATGTATCATGCATGTCTTGGGAGTGTGGAGAGTAGTAATGGCCGATGTCTTCGGATCCCTTTTTTGGTTTAGCTAATAAGAATAGTTGACGACATGTTGGTTCTTTCAAGTCATGGTTAGATTAGATAATTAAACTTTGTTTTTAGTGCTAATATACAACTGTTCCAAAGTGTGAAAATGATGCAGTAGGTTCTTGTTTCTCTTCAACTCTATTTGGTGACCCAATAACACAGGAGTGGGTAGAAGACATATCTCTTGGCAGGTGGTGCAGATGTCTTCTGAACATCTTCAATTTCTCCATCCCATGAGCTTCACTACCCCAGATAATCTAGTTGAGATTCATGGGATCACAAGGAAGGAAAATGAAACTGAAATCAAAATACAACAATTCTTTTTATCAGCCCTTTACTGATGCTGGTAGTAAAAAACAACAGTGAAAGTTTTCCATTTAGACTGACTGAGACTATGACAAAACTTACCTGGAGCTCTTGCCAATTGCCATGGATGTTGAACTCTGTTTTACAAGTATATATAATCAGCGCACAGTAGAAATTCAGATCACATACCATTTTCTGTTCGATGAACAATCACATTACAAAATGGATGAGAAAATGATGTCAAATATACAGATTAACATTATTACAAAGGTACGGATCATGTCAAAGGTATCCATTTGGTTTCAAACAACGAGAATACATCAAGCAAAATAGTTAAATTTTATTGCATTTAGATCAACACTGCATGATGAAATTTAGACGAGTCGTTATTTCTTAAATGAGAAGAAAGCACAACATATGTCGTAGTGACAACTGTTGCCACAAACAACAAGACAGCCTCAGAAAAGCTGTTGTTGATCAAGATACGTAAAGTGGCGTAGGCTGCTCTTCCCGTCTAATCCTGAAAGAAATGCACACATTAGAAAATCAGATCTCACCTGAACTTTACTATTCATCACATTTAAGGATAGTTGAAAATGAGAACTGAGAGGAGCTAATATTATTTAAGTGGACTTAAACAATAATTTCCTAGCACTGCATGATTCACTCACCAGTTCCATGGTGCCCATGTACAGCCATCCGTATCCACTACATGCCAGCTGTATGCATGCCTTGACTTTGAAGACTGGTTTTCGAAACTGCAAACACTCGGAAATGTTACGATAACCTATCAGGCATTTTAGTCATTATATATCTGTTCCCAGGATATTGCTTCACCTTTGATGAATAAGATCACCGTGAAGGACAACCAAAGAACCAGCCTTTACTTCAAGGGGTACAAAGTCTTTTAGATCATAGGAGGGGGAAGGCTGATCAAAATGCACACCATTCTCATCTCTGATGAATCTTCTTACAAGACCCTCTGGAAGACAGATATGCAAGTTGATCAAACACATTATCACTTGATGAGCAATATAAATGCAACATGATTAGATATAATTTTACTTTTATGAGAACCAGGTATTGCCCACAAGCAACCGTTAATTGTGGTTGCGTCCTCTAATGCTAGCCAGAGTCCTGTGCATGTCTGTGGTTCTGTGTAGAGAAAGGAATTGTCTTGATGCGGCACTACTTCTCCTCCAATTCCAGGTTGCTGAAAATAACAATTTACGTCAATCTCCAACACAAAATGAAGTCCTCAGTGGCAAGGAATAGACATGCAATTCCTAGAACAAAAAATGATTACCTTGAATATATACATAGACTGAATAATCACTGGTCTCTTGTAATCTAAGGATCTCAATAAACTTGAGACCTTCTCTGAGCTAGAAACTGTTCTGAAAATAGGGTCTTTTTCATGTAGCGCTGGAGCAAGAATACACCCAATTCCAAGTAAGTTGACATCAATAGAAAATAGCAAACGCCCACTGCTTAAAGCGGCTTTTTTAAGCACAACACTGGTATATATTAATGCAGGGAGGAACTTGGCTGTATACCATGGCCAACTTTATTTATAGAGAGCTGCTTTGGTTGCTTCAGGTTCCCATCATTGTCGAATGCTTTCTCTGCCAGGTAGAAAACAAGCAATAACATGTCAGAGGGCCACCAATGACTTGATCGCAGACACAGACAAATGAATAACCGAACACTGTTGATACGCTCATAACAAAACCGAAATAGAACGTGACAGTCTGCTTATCAAAGGCCAAACCAACAGAAAATATTTGCATCTATACTAAATCTTCATCGTTAAAGACAGATTCAGAAAACCTAATTAGCATAATTCATGAATCATACGGCACAACACAAACAAACATTTAGTTTTATGACATATGCAGAGAATAGATGAACAATAATACAGAAAATGACATTAGAAAACCTTTCCACCACACAAAATAGATTTTGAAAATGATAAAATATACCTTCAAAAAAGTAGGAAACCTTCTCGGCACTTTCATAAAAGTAATCATCAGTCCTCCTTTGCTGTAAAAATCGACACAGTCAGCTTAAATTTTGCTCAAAAAGTTAAGATTAGCGTTACAAATAACAAAAAGTAATCAAATACCTGGTTCTTAGTTGAGAACACAGATGACGTGGAGTAATCAAATTCATCAAGCAATTGCTCCATCCTCTTCACCATGGCATCAATCTCATCACTGCTTACAAAGTTCTCCAAAACAACATACCCTGTAATTAAAAATTTATGAGCCAACAAACACATAAAATCTCATGAAGCAAATTGAAGTCAGAGTGTGAAGTAGAGATTGCCATTTGAGTTGAAGAAGTGAAGCTGTTCCGATGTCAAGATTCCGACTTTTTCCATATCAACAGAAACAAAGTCTCGATCGGAATTCGAATGAAATGTTCGGAAGATTGAACGAGGTCGCGTTGGTCTTATACGATCTGGAGCTGTTCGAAACGTAACTAATTTGGGGATTAGGGCACCAATGTGAACGCGTACGAGTTTGTATAATAATTCATGTTTGGATTTGGGGCATTTTCGTAATTTGGAGAAAGTCTAGTCAACGTAAACTGCCGTCGATTAGGCTTCAGTCATCCATCTTGTGTTTGGTTTCTTATAAAAAAATGAGAATATCATGAAAAAAGATGCAACCAGTTTCAACGTGAAAATCAGTTTTTTATTGTATTATATATCTTAATTATTTATTAAAAAGGTAAAAATTAGAAATACATTATATATTTTTGATACGAGAAACTTAATCTTACTCGTTGATTTGATTAATCTGATAGTTGACATTGAATTGATTTTTTACTAAAAATTGGACCGAATACATTGATGGTTATTTTTATTTTAAATCTCATATATTGAATTATTAATAATTAGTGATCATGACTGTATCTCATAAATTCACAACAATATAATCGTCCCCCTTAACTTTTCCACTTCATAACGACAAAAATTTGTTTATACTCCGATTCATATCGTTTAACTATGAAACATTCACTAGCTATTTGGGTTTGCAGATATAAATAATATTATTGAGTTGGCGTTCATATCATCTTATGACACCTTGAATTTTGCAACCATACCAAGATGTTGGAATTTGGATAGCATCTCTCCAGACTCCATCGCTTTGCCGACTAGCTCGACATTTTACATTACATTTGTTCGTTTCACACGGAATCTATAATCTATTCATTCACACTCTTACTCATCACTTTCACAAGCTGACAAACAACCCATCAACCAATTAAAAACATCAGCTGGAAAAGAATCACGGATGCATCTCCATTGTTAGTAAACAGCAGATGATCTTCTGGATTCCAAATTGTATCAAAAAAGTAGACATTTGATTCCAAATGTTGTTTAGGCCACAAAAGCCCCATGCAGCTTCAAGGTTCATTACGCAACCCATTATTATAATTCAAACGATCAAGTCTTTAAGAGATGTAAAATTTTTTTTATAAATTAAATAATTTCTTACTGTATTCAGCTAGCCTAGTAGGTGCCCGACAGAAGGGTATCCGGATCAGATCCTGCCACTTCCCATATCTATTCATATAAGTATTTTAGCGACTTAAAGAGAAGAGAAAGACAATTTTGATATATCTTGAGCTTTATAATATTACACGTTCATCAACCTTCGTCCATTTTGATTATTTTATACTTTAATAATATAAAGTAAATAATTTTTTATGTGACCGATGGAAAAATTATTTCAGAATGGTCTGGTTGGTGAGCCCGTTCCATGAGTCAACTCAATTTGCACTCTTATTTAGTCCATCAATGTTCGTCCACTTTTTTTTGGTGTCCCTTAATGTTTGTCATTTTTCAATCATTCTCAACCACACATTTTAATCTTTCACTCATTTTTTTAAACAACTCAATCACAACCACACATTATCTACTTTCTCACTTCTTAAAAACAATAAAAAATGCTTTTGGACAAACAAACGAGACATATGGAGTAATTATTAGTGGGATGATTCTATTGACATTATCAATATTAATCGTTATATTAATAAAATTATCATTTGATAAATTTCTTTAAGTAGAGTAACGATTAAATAAAAAATTTGTGAAATCGTGGAATTATTAGGGGTTGAATTTGACTATTATATTTCAAAAATATTAAGTGATTGTATAAACTAATGTTTTGTAATGCCATTATTTACATTATTAGAAAACATCACCAACGCTTGTTTGTAATGCCATTTTCAAAACCAAAGCAAAAGAAAATATATTAACCAAAGGAAATTTTATTCATCATACAAGCATCACATTTATAACAATTGCGGAAATTATCGATCACATTAAACATAAATATACTAATTTATTTTGTTGAGCGTAAAGTGAACTTGTAATTTCCAGGAGCTAAGTAAATGTAACTCTTTTTTTTAAACCGAAAGTAAATGTAACTTTAGGCGTGACAATGTGTTATGCACTTGACGCAATCAGCAACATGAGCAACAGGACCACCTGAAAGTTAAAAAACAATTATCAAAACCTCAGAATTTAGAAACAATTAGAGTAAGATCAATATACAAATTTACATGCACAATGTATGCAAAATAAAAGAAGAAATTTTGAAAAAGTTACCTGGATAATGGCCATTGAGAGAGCATACAGATTTAAAGCAATTTAATTCACAGGTACTGCTGATGTATTTTTTACCAATACCACATTTAATAGCACAGTATGGAGAGCACCCTGCAGCTCCTATGATGCCATGAAATGAAGTACAACCAGAGTAACAAGATTTGAAACAATCTTTAAATGAAGCTGTTGAACTTTCGACAGCCAGCCCGAAAATCAGAGCACACAAAAATAAAGTTTTGAAATCGATCTTCATCATCTCTTCAAATTTACAACAGCTTCAGGAATGTATGTAATTTGCTCTTGAATTTTTTATGCATTATATTCAGCAGAATGGTTCTCTTTATATACTGTGCTTGACATATATTTTAAGGAATTACCAAAATTGACGACGTCTATAACTACTTTATTTTTTCAAAAACGTAGGATAAGAATTTACTATACTTGCATTCTTACAAAAATTAAGGTAGATAAAATGTATATTGTCTTGGAAAAGAAGGCAAATTATTTGAATTTTTTTTCATGATGTTTAAAAATGACTAAAAACACATAGTATGATTAAAATTAGTAAATTCAAGTTCTTAAAATATGATAAAGGCATGAATATTTAGTATTTAAATCTCAGCAATTCGCGAAAAATAACCCTCTCCATTTCTTTCCTTGCAGTATTCAAACATCATCCAACAAATAATACATGTATTAATTGTCTATCAAAGGTTATACTTCATGATTATTTTTTTATATATGGCCATTGGCCTTAAAATAGTTAAACATTTCAAATGTCTGGGCTTAAAATAGTACTTTTTATTTAAATAAAAATTATGAAAAACAGTTAATTCAACCAAATTACAATTCAATCTGTACCACATCTAACAAAATTCTAAACTTAATTGTGAATGTATTCCTTTTATTTTAGTTTTAACACCTGCCATGTAATAAAATGCATAGGATTTGAACCTTGATTTGCTCCAGAGAAGTCAATTGTTGTTATACCCACTAGCAATAAAAATATCAAAAATTAAAATTTTATTTGATATCTAAATTTCATAAAGTAGCTCTGAGTTTTTTCAATAAAATGATAATATATTAATAGAATAAAAATGATTTTGTTGCTATCATTACTTTTCACTAATACTAGTGCTTTGAGCACAATAAGATATGTGCATATAAATTGATAAATGACAATTCAATTTATTATGAAGTAATAAAGCGTAAAAGGTCCTATTGCCAGTTATTTTTTGATGCCAAATTTTGGTTTCCAATAATACCCCTAATTTTATTAATATTTACTTTATTTCATAAAAAATTCTTCATATCTGTAAACATAACAAAGCAATCATATTTGGTCAGTTTCAAAAAACCATAAAAAATATAATAGAATATGTTTCAAAAGGCACATATACTGTGCACAAAATTTGCTAGTATCAATTAATGAGATTAATAGGAGATTTTAGGAATCTAAAAATGGCTTCACAAAATTTAAGGAGGATAAAAATGTTTATGACACTGAAGTATATCATATTTCTGTTGATTTCTATCCATAACTGTCAATCTTTAATTGTTTCGTGTTTTTTTGTTAATTACGTTTTAATTTTAATTTCAATCGTTAAATTAATCTAATTCATTAACCGAACTAAAATTATTTATTTCTTAAACTTTACCTGTATTGTCATCCGTAAATTTATTTATCTTTAATTTATTTATATCTCGGGTCTGATCGGGTCGGATCGGGTCGTCTAATCCATTGGAGAGGATTAATCGCGGCAGGGTTGGGTTCCTCCACCGAGAAACGCTCCCGGAGCAACACCTCATCTCCTCCGCCTTTCTAGCTTCCAATTGCTGACTGTCGAACCCGAAGATTGAGGAAGGTACCTTTCTCTTCTCTCCCCTTATCCTCATCTCTTGGTTCTTCTTGCACATTCAATCCGCCACTGTCAACCCTAACCATCATCTTTATCTATATAAACTCTTGCTCGTCTCATTTTGTCTGTACACTCCATTTTTGGATCACTCTGTATTTGTTGCATACCCACCTCATCATCATGCGCACTGTCTGTGTTTCATTCCTTTTTTTCTCAGCTTTTTTATAAATGTGTTCTTTCTTTTGTCTTGTGGATCATTTTTCACTCTGTTCATGATTCTGCAATGTAATTGATGATTTTTGAGGATTACCCGTTTTTTGTTTATCTTTTTTATGTGTATGATGATCTAGCGGGTGTAAATGACAATGTGTTGTGTTGCTCGGTTATTGAATAGTTTCTGTGATTGCATGTGTGCAGATGTTGACGAAAGAGTTTTTCACGGAGTATGGGGAGGCGTTTCAGTATGAGATCAAGGAGGTTGTTGGAAAAGGAAGCTACGGTGTTGTGGCATCTGCTGTTGATACTCACACTGGAGAAAAAGTAGCTATTAAAAAGATTAATGATGTTTTTGAGCATGTATCTGATGCCATGCGTATTCTAAGGGAGATCAAGCTTCTAAGGCTTCTTCGTCATCCTGATATTGTTGAGATTAAGCATATTATGCTTCCTCCTAGTCGCCGGGAGTTTAAAGATATTTATGTTGTTTTTGAGTTGATGGAATCAGATCTCCATCAGGTGATCAAGGTCAATCGGGATCTTACCCCTGAACATTATCAGTTCTTCCTGTATCAACTTCTCAGAGCTCTCAAGTACATGCATACTGGTGTGTCCCTCTATGCTGATTGATGTGTATCACATTCTGACAGTTATATTTGAACTGTCATGCATGGTTGTTGATATTCCTCTGTTTTTGCAGCTAATGTGTTTCATAGGGATTTGAAGCCTAAGAATATTTTGGCAAATGCTGACTGCAAGCTGAAGATTTGTGATTTTGGGTTGGCTCGTGCAGCCTTCAGTGATACTGCTTCAGCTGTATTCTGGACAGTATGTATATGCCTTTTTGAATTACTTTAGTGTCCTGACCATGATATAAAACAGAATGGGATGAATTATTTTATTGGAACTGCATTTTAATATTGATGGCTGTTTGTATGTGCGTAAATGACAATGCTCAACATCTCTGTGAAGGATTATGTGGCTACTCGGTGGTATCGCGCTCCTGAGCTATGCGGATCTTTCTTCTCAAAAGTAAGTTCTTTCTCTTTTTGATTTTCCATTTGTGATCGGACGTATTGTTATTACTAAAACTAAAAGTTTGTTTTCACTGCAGTATACCCCTGCTATTGATATTTGGAGCATTGGGTGTATCTTTGCTGAAATGCTGACTGGGAAACCGCTATTCCCTGGAAAGAATGTGGTGCATCAACTTGATCTTATAACTGATTTGGTTGGCACCCCATCTCAAGTGTCTATTGCAAGGGTATGTGATCATCATCACAATTACTTTATAATTTTGATCTTTTAAGTTGTAACTACTGGTGATTGCCAGCCTGTTTTATGATGTGCTGCGGTTCTTACAGATTCGAAATGAAAAAGCCAGAAGGTATTTAAGTGGCATGAAGAAAAAATATCCTTACCCATTTACAATGAAGTTTCCTGGCGTGGATCCAAAAGCACTTCGTTTAATGCAGCGCATGCTTTCTTTTGATCCCAAGTATCGACCATCTGCGGAGGAGGTAAAAGTGTAAAACTATAAATTCTCATCACAAGTTTTGAGTTTTCTTGAGTATGAAATTATGTATCACAACCTAGCTGTTGACAATCTTTTTATGCTTGGCACTTTACAGGCCTTAGCTGATCCCTATTTTGATGGCTTGGCCAATCTGAAAGATGAACCATCAAGACAACCAATCTCAAAACTTGACTTTGAGTTTGAAAGAAGGAAATTGACCAAGGATGATGTTAGAGAATTAATTTATAGAGAGGTTAGAATTCCCTACCTCTGCTGTTTTTGATTTAGACTCTTAATCATTGAAACAATTATAACGGCCCTACAGATATTAGAGTATCATCCGGAGATGCTTAAGGAGTATCTCCGCGGTGATGATCAAGTTCATTTCATGTACCCAAGGTAAGGTCATAGGTTCCCTGCCCTAAGACACTCGGAACTATCTTTCTTTCTTGTTACCAATCATCAACACCAAAAATCTCGTAACACATATTTACCATTTTATCAGTGGCATCGAACGATTCAAGCAACAGTTTGCTCGTTTGGAAGAGCATTACAGCAAAGGAGAAAGAAGCACCCGCTACGAAGGCAATATGCCTCGCTACCAAGGTTTATTTTATTGCTTCATTTTCTTGCACTTGTCAAGCGATATTCTTTTAAAGCATAAACGAGTATGTGAAATTCAGATTTTATTGTTAAAGAACAAATATCTAACCTGCACTGCGGTTGTCGTCTTCAGGGAACGAGTTTGTCATGACGAGTCTCCTCATCATTACACTGACCCTGAACATGATGCCACATCTTCGAGTTGTCTTTCGACTCCTAAAATCCCTAGGAGGTTTATAGCCCCAGAGGAGGACTCATACTCTACTTGGAATATATCAGCCATGAGAAATGGGTATAGCAAGCCATATTACAGTGCTCGCACCCTATATAGGAGTGACAGCATCAGCTCAATGTGTGTAGTAGTGGCTGCTGGAAGAGATCCAAAGGCAAGTATACATAGTTATGAATTAAGATGCATTCAACACTCGAATAATTTATAAATTTTTTTCGTGCCGAATCCTTGCGTATCTGATTACCTTTTTTATGCTTTTCGGTAAGTTCATTATCTTCTTAACTTGGCATCTTTAACTTTGTTGTAGAAGGAAATAATACTGGAGCGAGATGGAGAAGTGATCACTGGTCTTACTCCTGAAGTGGCAGCTCTGTATGCTTGATCAAGTTACTGGTGCAATAACTTTGCTTCTTCACGTTCAGCTTTCAATTTGACTTTTTATAAGTTAATGCTTAGTTACAACTATCTTCTTTGTAGTTTCAAAGATTGTTAATCATCAGTTTTAGCAACTCAACAAATCAGGATACAAAATACAATGACTGTGTTTAGATATAGCTATTCTGCTATAACCATGTGTTGAATTGCAGGCATATGAAGTACTCCCTCTGTCCCACTAAGTTTGTCCACTTTCCTTTTTTAGCGTCCCCTAATGTTTGTCCATTTTTTTTTATTCTCCACCACACATTCTACTTTTTCACTCATTTACTTATTATTCATTATTCTCAACCACACATTTTATACCTTCTTTCTATCTTAATTTGCGTGCAAATGGTGCTTTTGGACAAACTCACCGGTACAGAGGGAGTAGAAAACTCCCAACTCTTTCACAAAAGATACGTAAATTAATGCATTGTTTTCAACAGAATCTATAAAACAACGGTCAGGCTATCTGACACCGCGAATAGCAATTAGCTTTGGTCAAGTAAGCTGTTAAAGAAAATGCCGGACGATAAATTTAGTCGGGCCTTACTATCCGGAACAAACCTTTTAGTTGGATAAGCTTTTGGGCAAGGTGCTCTTTTTGCATTTCCATGTTTCACAATCTGACATCATCATCCGCTTCCATCTTCAAGCTGCCCATGTGAGAGAAGATGCGCCATATATTGCTAAAAACAAAGGTAAACAGTGGCGGAACCAGCGGGCGGAGGGGGGCTGGAGCCCCGGCGACGAAAAAAAAAAATTTTTTTACCAGGTATAATTTATCATAATTTGATTTGGAGCTCCGGGTAAAGTAATTATTTGAGCCCCGGCTGAAAAAATTATTAGAGCCCGGCTAAAAAAATTATTTGAGCCCCCGCTAAATTTATAAGCTTTTGAGCCCCGGCGAATATTTCGTCCTGGTTCCGCCACTGAAGGTAAATGGTCAAAATAAATGAGTTCAAATACAAGTAATCTTCTACTATTATACTCTGGTAACATAAAGATTTGTCGATATTTGAGGTAAGTAGGATGGACTGTTCGATCTCCAAAATGCAAAATAAAAAACTTCACTTGATTTATTGCATGCTTTAATCTCTCACAGGTCAGGGACTCAACAGGTTTTTTACAAGATATATTATGAGCCAAGCCAATGAAAAATTTATTCCCCAATGCAGACAATTCAGCAAGATATTACTGGTTATTCTATAAAAATCAGAGAAAAAAACATTTGGCATACAACGATAGGCTTGGCTTGTTTACTCTTAACAACAGACAGACATCAAACATTTTGATCAGAAGCCTATTTACTGCAACTACTGATGTAATTTGCTGGGATGGTGTGCATGTTAAAAATACCATTAGTTAGAGAAAGTGATAAGAACTCAGTATGACAAGTTAATATTAATTAAAAAACTCACGGAATGATAAGCATACGGAGATTTTCCTTGACACTCAAAATGTTTTGCCATGATGCAGTATTCAACAGGTCCCCAATCTTCTACTTCAAAGCAAGTCCCAAGTGCAACTTTGTATAACTAACTCATAAATCACACGTATCAGGAAATCACCAAAACTCTATAAAAAGGGTCCGAAAAAGAAATGGGGACAAAAAAGCCAAACCTTTCCAGTGTCACAAACAACCAAAAGCTCAAAGCTGACCATCTTAACACAAACAACCAAAAGCTCAAAGCTTTGCAGGTAAAAAAAGAGGACAAAGAAATGTAAACAACTTACGTGCTGTTTGTATAGAAGAAAGCAACAGAAGCAGTAAACAGATAAAATGCAACCCCATCGGAGTACAACCTGAATCTCTCAATATTATAAATATCTTTATGTTGAATAATAAAGAATGTCAAATGTCAAGTTGTCCCACATCGAGTAATTGATTGATAATTGCAAAGTAACTCGATTTTTGGGTCAAACTGGGGATTGGTCCAATATATACTTGGCAATTTGTCATTTTTTTTTGCTAGACGACAATATTTGGGTAATTTTATTAAATAAAACTTAGAAGTTACACATACTCCATAAATATCCAGAAACATATTTTTAAGATCGAGAAGAACCTGTGAAAACCACATGCACAAGCCATACAAAAATGATCAGAATGTGGATTATTGCCAAGCACTTAATGTCACTACATAACCTGAGATACATGTCTATTGACTATTGTGGAAGCTTAGGTGCAGGAACTATCCCCAACTTCTCACGAACTTGTTCCAAATCTTCATCAAAATGACGCTCATAATACACACACATCAAGTCCGTGCACTTCATCCCAGCTCTTACTGCCCACGGAAAGTAATGTCTAAAAAACACTGACCTCTGCTTCTCACTAAATCTAGCACTGCCTCCCACAACAGACATCAAGCACATTGGAAGATACATCTGCTCAAACTCAATCACCTTCAACGCTGACTCCCCCATCAAATTTGTAGGAAGGTCAAAAAGCGTATGCCAGAAGTCATGAACTTCACGAGCTCGCATAGCAACATAAGCTAGCTCATCCGATTCCATGAACCGCACAGGCGGACGATCATCCGGAGAGAAATTCCTAGACCCCATGAACTTCGCATACGCTGCTCCAAATGTGTTTGGTGGCATATCCCACACAAGGCCGACATTCGCAGATATCACTCGGGGTCTTTCCAACAACACAGCTCTTCCTTCTTCATTGTTTTTCATTCTCTCAAGCACTCTCTGAAACCCAGGAATTCCTGTCGTTTCACCCAAAGCGGCTATCAAATCGGCTCTCCTCGGATCCATCAACGCACCCAACGCTGAACCAACAGCTACGGCAGCTTGCTGCCATCCCTTCAACCTGATCCTTCCACCCCCAATTACTCCCTTGCTCGCCATCGTTGATTTCCCTAATCTCACAAACCTTTATCTCACAAGCATTTCGTCGGACACTTGCCGTGCATCGACTCAGATGTCCACCCGAGACTCGGTACAAAATAAATTTTGACGACAAGAGGATTCGTCAACGGGGAATTCGTCGATACAACGTCGAACCAAGTTGCGATTCGTAAAGGGGTGGAAGACTCTGATAAACACAAGCACAGGGCAGGGTCATGTCGAAGCGAAAGCCAACATTCGTTAAACCTGCGACTGGGAGATACGGATGTTTTTATGGCCCTTTTTAAGGGGGCCGAGTGTGTTGTTTTGGGCTTTGATCATCATACCACTATGGGTGTGGAGACCTGTTGATATTGAAAAGTTGGCTTATATGGCATAAAATGCTTAGTCTACGATTAAATTCAATGATGCAATGCAAATCAAGATCGCTTGAGTTCGAATCGTCCTGGACGGAGACTTGTTGCCTTCTTTAAAAAATTCAGTGATGAAATACATTTTGTAAAGATATTTAATTTTGTCTAGTTCAGACAAGATTACATAAAATTTTAATAAAAATGTTAAAATTATGTCGTTTTGATATTTAAGTCAAAATGGAAAGCTGCCCAAGATTTGGGTCTTAAATTCTACGATTTGATGCTGAGTTGAGTTTGATCCGAATATAACAGTCAGTCAATATTTGTGGCATTGCCCATCTATCTTGAACAAGTCTAGATGCTTAAATCATTCTCAGTGTTCATACACCCTAAACATTACGCATTTGATTAATTTGAATGATACCCACTAACAGAAATACTTGAACACATCCTCCTCTCGTCATTCTGATTTATAAACTGAAACCATACTCTAAAGCTACCCTTGTCAGCATGTCCCTTTACTTGCTGCAAAGGTTACTTTTAAGCTAATACTATGGAAAGAGTTGAAAAAAACAGTTATTTATACACGTAACATTTCACATCGACAAGTTAGAAAATACGAATCAACTAAATAAGTTAGTTCACAGAACAATATGTCACGTAAGTACTATGGTTTTTTTGCGAATGTGACATTGTAAATAACAGATGAAGTCATTGATGACCTTAGGATTACACAAAGAGGCCTTAACAAGCTTACCAGACAAGTTGATTCTGTCTTTGCTGTATTTAATAACTACGAAGATCTATTGTTTGGCTGTGACAAAGGATGTTGAAGATGTCTGCTAAAAAGGAAGGAAAGTATTACAAGTCCGAGTTAGAATAATGGGGTGCAGCCGTGCAGCTTACATCAGAAGCTCGAAAAAACCCGACAAATAAACTTAAATAAATCTATCATTGTTGCCTGTAATTCTTACACAGTTTAAAATTGGAACTGGATCAATCAAACTGTTCAGAAACTAGGAATTCTTCTAAGAGATAAATGGGAATCTCAGTTTTTGCTAAAATCCATTTCAGAGTATTATGACTAGCCGGCCAGTATGCTAAAGTTGATTATGAAAGGTTCTGAATACACATGCTTTGAAATGAAATTGGCAGATGATCATGAATTATAACGTTTTTAGTCTTTTGGAAAGAAAATGCTTGCACGTAAGACCAAGGAAAGATGCACTAACATCTGGTTTCTTTAGTCAAGGAATATATCATCTAATCTTGCTCTTGAAATGAGGACAATGACCTACAAACATTGTGGTCCACTTTTGTTAATTTGGACAAAATCAACACTTTGAATTATATTCCTAAAAATTCAGGTCATGGGTTGCAGTTAGTCAGCATATGATCATGATTCTGGAAGCTAGAGATGGATTTGGATAATATAATGCCTAATGGTATATTAAGAATGCCCGTGTGTATAAAAGTTCTTTATAGTAAATTTCTTTGATGGAGCACTAAAAATGGTGTTGAGAACTGAGGAAGGCTCACTTTGAGAGCACTTTGTGGGAGCCTTAGACACCATATTTATCATGTATGTAGGACACTGAATCTCATACCTCTTATGCTAACCCACAAATGGAATCAACACAATAACAACATTATCTTCATCACATGAAGATGGGTCATATAACTGATGATGCAACTTTAGAAAAGAAAAAGAAAAGGTCCTCAGTTAGTCTTCCAACTTCAACACCAATTATGCTAAATGCCATTGAATGCAGTTGTTTTGCTTGGGAATTGAAGATTGACAACTTGAAAGTTACGCACTTGGTTAAGACCCAAGTTGAGAGAATTTGTGATTTTGAGGGAAGTTGAAGTCTTTATTGGAGTTAGGGGGCCTTGTTCAAATTTCAACATTGAGCACACAAACATATGACATGCCCTTCTTTTTTTGGCAGCTGTTATCAACTCACCAAACAAAATGTAACCCACCAAACCCAAGTAGATTTGTGTCTTGCCATTTTCAATATCACAATGGTCCTCAGTCCTCTCCATAGATTAATGGAAATTCAGATGTGAGGTTTGGCAGGTCTCAAATTTTTACCCATGTAGATGTAGGGGTGGGGCTTTGAGAAGGACTTATCTTCAACCATTTCAACTTTGACAATTTACTTATACTTTATTGCTAGCTGCAGATACATGTGTAGATAATTAACTCACCTTTGTTATAACTCGAAGATACAGTCTTGTTGATCCATTCATTCATCAGTTAGAACATGTTAGACATGTTAGTTATGAACATTAGATTATGTTCAACATGTTGCAGAGTTGATCCATTCAGAAACAAAGGAAGCAACTTTGTTTCCACTCAATCTATTTGTTAAGTTTCAATAACATTGTGCTGCTGCTTGCTGACATACATCCCAAGCTTATTACAATCTGATGTTGACTAATTGGATAGAGATACATATAATACCTTTTAAAGAGTTTAGTTTCCAATGTACAATACCATTGTAAATACATTCACAATCCAGACAAGGAACAAAACAAGTTCTAAAGAATTGGAACAATGGGATTTCTTTTTAATAAAAGAAATGAATAAAAGATTAAAGACAACCCATGCTGACTAATGTCCAAATAAATTGCTGGGATTTTGAATTTATTAAAGCTTCATTGATGAAGTCTATGCTAAGTGCTAGGTCTAACAAAGCTGTTAAGCTATCAAAGTTGAGAAAATAGTTAAATAAGAATACCAACTTTGTATCCTCTACAAGGCTGCACAACCAGTCTTGATCTTCATAGAATTTGCTAGAGAGAAAAGATTGTGCCTTTGCATACATTGAAGTTTTAAAATTGCTGTGGAAACATAAATGTGATAACTTTGCTGGAAATGAGTGAGATTTAAGCTAACAGTGCAGCTAAGATGGTGGTGGTGCTTGTATTTGGTGTGGTTGTGCAGATGTGAATGGTGGAATTTTGGCACTTAAAGAATAGGAAGCTTCATCATCTCTTTCTCTTTCATTGTTTTTTCAAGATTTTATATATTAAGTTTCCTTTGTTCCATTTGCTTTTTCTTTTCCTAAATCTCTCTCATTCTAGGGCTCTTCTTCATTCCCCTTTTGACCTTTGATTTGCTTCAGTTTGTCACATTTAATGCATGCTAATCAAGCTGGATTGCTTTCCATCTGGGTCTTGGAGGTCTTGCTCTAGGGTTTGATTCACACCTCTAAAGACCCCCCATCTCATGTGTCAAGCTTTCTTGGCCTGCTGCATCCTTGATGATTCTGGTGTTGGTTAAGGTTTGATTGTACTACTTTCAGCCTTCAGTTGAGACATATCTTTGTTGTTTTGCTTGCTGGCAGATGTATTAGTACTGCTGATGAGTCCTGTATCAGCTGTGTAAATACAAGTTTGGATTTCCTCTGATTTGTTTTTAAATTTGGGGGATTTCAGTTCTTTTCGAATCCCAAGTTCTGATCTGCATATGCTTAATTTCCATCTAGGGGTCAGATCACTTGAGGTTTTAAGCACCCAACAACTTTTATGGAGGGTTAGGCTGTCCTAGTTATTAGCTTTCCTTCGTAGCTCCACCTTCCTATTTTGAGTCCTTAGCAACGGTGTTTAAGGGTAACTTTTTGTCCCAGTTGCAAGACTGATAGTCAGGAGAAGTTGAAAGGCTGTCGATTCATTTGATAGCCTAGAATTGTTGAGATCCTTTGTGTGGTTGAGAGGATACCTTTGTGAATTCACTCAAGAGAGCTCTTTGGTCTGCTGAAAGAGATGCTTGGTTATGCTGTGGGAGAATTAAATCGGCCGATTACTGCAATTAGATGTTGTGCTTGCGTTTCTGCCTTGTGTAAAGAGTCTTCCATATGCAGTTGTGAATCTTGTGGCAAGATGATGTGTGAGAATTGTATGCACGTTTATGAATGCGTTGTTTCTGTTCCATCGAATGGGCTGGATGCTACAACTGAAGTTGAAGAGATCCGGAGGAGTTGCAGATTTTGTGTTGAGACTAACTTAATGAGCAGTAGCAATAGTGGTGGAAAAGTACACCCATCTGCTTCTTCTCAGCAAAGCCGCGAATCTCCATCTCCATCATGTGGCAATGATATGGAGAGGGCTAGTAGTTCCGTGGGGCATACTAATCTACAAAGTCCTGAAGTCTGTACAGTCTTGGCACCCAAACACCATAGCTATTCTCATGATAATGTGTCCCACAGTACTTTTGATTCAAATTCTGGTAAACTATTGCCGCTTTCAGTTCCACATTCTTCTAGCAGGTACATTTTCATAAATAATCAAACTGTATCTTAACAATCAAGAATCAAAAAGATAGTTTTGCAGATTTTCTTGTTGGCTTTTGTTCTTATGTTTAGATGTGTGCAATATATGTTTTTAATGCGGCTGCATCTAAAAACATAAACGTTTTATGCCAGTTTTATTTTGGTTTTGTGGCACTAGAACGCCTCCGTCCATCCAAGTTTACATTTTAACGTATAGGCAACTAGTTATATGTACCCTTCTCTGATAACATTATACTTTTGATCATACCTGTGTCTTTCATTTTTATTTTTACAGTCTTTGTTTGAGTTTGGACTTTATTTTACTTCTACTCGTTTTTTGCTCCCCTAATGTTCTACTGGTGATAGCACTTTGAAGCCTAATGTAAATATTTCTGTCAATACAGGAGTGATGAAGATGACGCAGAACATTATGAGAATACCTTCTTCAGTCCCTCAAGTTATCATGATCTTTCTGATTTGGATACCGATAGTTTTTATAGTACGCACGAGCATTACATCAGTTCAGTTGGATCAAGTCCAATGGATAGCCCTTCCAGTAAAAACTTCACTTCTAAAAGGCTTGAGCAGTCTTCTCAAACTGACGGTACAAGTGATGAATCTAAGAGGCCTGGCATAACAAGATTTAAGTTAGAAATTACTGACTCAGAGGAAACTAATGAAATTTCTTCAGATATTTCTATTCAACAACAGGAGCAAAAACCATTGGATTTTGACAACGATGGTTTGATTTGGCATCCTCCTCCCGAATATCAAAATTATGATGATGAAAACAATTTTTTTTCATATGATGATGAGGATGACAATATTGGTGAAGCTGGTGCAATTTTCTCTAGTGATCATGTTGAAAATATATTTCAAGCAAACGAAAGACACAATGAGGAAATCATGGAAACTGGAGTTGGAGTTCGGGATCATTTCCGTGCTCTTGTGGCTAATTTACTGCAGGGTGAGGGATTTGTTGTGGGTAATGAAGGCAAGAACAGTGATGAGGACTGGCTTGATATCGTCTCAAATTTAGCATGGCAAGCTGCAAATTTTGTGAAGCCGGATACCAGTAGGGGAGGCAGCATGGATCCTATTGATTATGTCAAGATAAAGTGTGTCGCAACAGGAAGTCCTAATGATAGGTAAAATAGTCATTTATTTTGTTATTTTTAAAGTTGAGTTCCGTGAAGTTCGATGGTTCTTAGTTTCCATGTCTTGTCCAGCACTCTAATCAAAGGAATCGTTTGCACGAAAAATATTAAGCACAAGAGGATGACTTCACAATACAAAAATGCTAGGCTACTTTTTTTGCGGGGAGCACTGGAGTACCAAAGAGTGGACAATCAGCTTGCTTCAATGAATGCTTTACTTCAGCAGGTTCAGTCTTTTATCTCTTTCTTTGGTAAGGTTGGAGGGTCGAAATAAAATATTTAAGTTTCATTTATTTTTTTCTCAGGAAATTGATCACCTCAAGTCGATCGTATCAAAAATAGTGGCTCATCGGCCAAATGTTCTGTTAGTAGAAAAAACTGTATCATCTTATGCTCAAGATTACTTGCTTGAAAAGGATATCTCATTGGTGTTAAATGTCAAAAGGCCGTTGCTAGAGCGTATTGCTCAATGTTCGGATGCCCTTATAATTCAGTCACCAGAAACTATCTCATCTGGGCGGATAGGACACTGTGAACTCTTTCATCTAGAAAGAATCTTTGAAGAACATGGGAGCGGCAATCAACTTAGCAAGAAAATGACTAAAACATTGATGTTTTTTGAAGGGTGCCCAAAGCGCTTAGGCTGCACTGTAATAATATTAAATTTTTAGTTGCGTTTCATCGTCAAACTATTAACCTTTGATGTATGACTGACATGGTTCGTTTCTCCAGGTCCTACTGAAGGGAACAAGTGAAGATGAATTAAAGAAGGTGAAGCATGTTGTTCAGTACGCAGTATTTGCTGCGTACCACCTGTCTCTTGAAACTTCTTTTCTAGCTGACGAGGGTGCTAGCATTCCTAAAATGGCATCATATCCCACACTTGCAGTACCAGAAAGATTAAACCTTGACAGTTCCATATCTATTGTGTCTAACGCTGCACCAGATCAACATGTAGAGCCCTCAGTTTCACAGAGTGAAGAAACATCGAGTCCTGTTTCAGAACTCCAGAAATGTGATAGCTTCTCTAAGCAAGACGAACACAATTTTCCTTTGGCTCCATGCGTTTTGGATTCTGGATATCTTCATCAGACTGAGTGTTTTAACAAGGATTTGATGGTTAGTGTTGACCAGCAGATTTACGACTGGAAAACCACTGATATGCTTGGTTGTAATTCTCATGAAAATTCTCCTACTGGAGAGAAAAATTCAGAAATTCCAGAACCTTCAAGCCCTGAGAATTTACATGAAAGTGATAAAATTCATACTGCAGTTTCAGCTACAGAAAGTCAGCAAAGCATTTTGGTGTCCTTTTCTAGCTGTTGTGTTCCAAAAGAAACTCTTTGTGAGCGTTCTCGCTTGCTGCGCATTAAGTTTTATGGCGACTTTGATAAGCCTCTTGGCAGATATCTTCGGAATGATCTATTTGGACAGGTGCTGCTTATGCTGTTTGCTTGTCAGTATAAATTTTTGCATTTTATATAGTCTGACGGAGTTAACAATTTAACAATTTTCAGACATCTTATTGCCGATCGTGTGAAGAGCCTGCTGAAGCTCATGTACAGTGTTTCACACATCAACTTGGAAGCTTGACAATCAGTGTGAAACGTCCTCCTAAGGTAAAGCTATCAGGAGAGCAAGATGGAAAGATTTGGATGTGGCATCGATGCCTGAAATGTGCTCATGTGGATGGAATTCCACCAGCAACTAGAAGAGTAATTATGTCAGATGCTGCTTGGGGACTTTCTTTCGGGAAGTTTCTGGAACTCAGTTTTTCCAATCATGCAACTGCCAATCGTGTTGCAACTTGTGGACATTCTCTGCAGAGAGACTGCCTACGGTACTATGGGTACGGCTACAGACTTGTGTCTTTGAAATCCTATTTTTAATTTTCTGCCCTGTAGTGTAACATAGAGATGTGATTATTAAAAACTCATTTGGTCGGCAGGTTTGGGAACATGGTCGCATGCTTTCGCTATTCCCCGATTGAGATCTTGTCTGTTCACTTGCCCCCATCAATAATTGAATTTGATAGTCACATTCAAGATGAGTGGACAAAAAATCACGCAGCTGAGGTAATAACTAACAGCTGACTCTTAATTTTAAGGTATTTATTTGTTCGGAAGTTATGATAGTATGAGAACCTTGTAATGCAGCTCCTATCCAAGGCAGAAACACTATACACAGAAATTTCCGATGTGCTTATTAAACAGAAAAGCATTTTGGGGAGTGATCCCTCGGCTGCAAACGAACTACTTGGCCAAGTCCTGGGGTTAAAGGATCTTGCTGAAGACGAAAAGGAGCATTACAAGGTGTAAAATGGCTACTCGCTAATATCTTATGTATATTGCTTAGTTGTGAGAATAAATTTCATAACATCTCATTTATATGCAGGAGGTGCTAAAACCAGCTTTTGACGACTCTCAGTCGGATCAGCTAGCCATTGATATTCTGGAACTAAACGATCTGAGGCGTTCTCTACTTGTTGGCTCCCGTGTTTGGGATCGCAGGCTTTACACATTAGACATTCTGAGTAACACTGTCACTCCTCAGTCGAAGGCGTCACTTGGAGAATCAATTTCTGTCGAGCTCAAAGACAGCACAAATGAGGAATTGCATCAAAGGAACTCAAGGCTAGAGTCTCGTTTTAAAGAAAGCATTTCAGTCACTTCCAATCTCGAAGAGTCTACTATCACAGAGGAATCATTAAAGGACAAAAAGGAAGTATCTGATGAACCAGCTTTAGACATAACAACTGCTGAAGTGCCCTTGCTACCATCTGTGGATGGTCAAGTCAATGAATCTGATCTATCTGATAAGATACACTCGGCATTGACAGGGACAGATCCAGTGGATAATCCAACAGACGAACCCTCTTCTAGTTTAGTTGTTCAACAGAAAGTTGATAGTCCTCCGCTTAAAAGACTCGCTCTTAGAGGCTCCCATGCTTCTGGAGACTATAGAAGCATGGTTAAGGACTCATCGTCTAACATCCAGAGGACTCGATCCCAACTTTTACCTCAAGAGGCACGTGATATGAATAAAATACTAAAGGTGACACCTTCGCTGCTTTCGTCAGCTAATAATATTGCAGAGGGCGCACGTCTGCTGTTGCCACAAACTGGGGAAGGCAATATAGTGATCCCTGTGTATGATAGTGAGCTGACAAGCATAATATCTTATGCCCTCAGTTGCCAAGAATACGAAAACTGGATCTCTAACAAACCTAGTCAAAGCGAAGCAGCTGTCAGTACTAGTGACAGCAACAAAGATGGCTCATTGGCTTCGGCACTTTCATCCTGGCAGTCTTTTGGATCATTAAACTTAGACTACATACATTACAAGGGCTTTGAGGATTCTAAGAAGTCTCCACACTTGAGACTATCTTTTAAGGACGAGTCTCTTACCTCAGGCAGCAGGGCAAAATTTTCAGTAATTTGTTATTTTGCGAAACAGTTTGAATCTTTGAGAAGAATATGCTGCCCCAGTGAAGTAAACTATGTGCGTTCGTTAAGCCGCTGCAGTACATGGAGTGCTCAAGGTGGAAAAAGTAACGTATATTTTGCTAAGACATTAGACGAAAGATTTATCATAAAGCAAGTTACAAAAACTGAGCTGGATTCTTTTGAGGAGTTTGCGCCTGAATATTTCAAGTATATGACTACTTCTATCAGCTCTGGAAGCCCAACTTGCTTAGCCAAAATTCTTGGCATATATCAGGTAAATCTCACTCACATTTTGTGTCCATGTAAAAATTTATATTCATTGCTCGAAATGTTCTTCAAGTGCGTGGAAAGGTGGATATTTGTTCCAAATAATTTATCTGGAATTAATTGTAGGTAACTGCTAAGAATAGCAATGGTGGAAAGGTCACAAAAATGGATGTAATGGTAATGGAGAACTTGTTTTACAAGAGAAATGTGTCGAGGGTGTATGACCTGAAAGGCTCAACGCGGTCACGTTACAATGCAGATACTACTGGAGAAAACAAGGTTCTCCTGGACACAAATCTCCTGGAAACTCTTCGTACTGATCCAATATTTCTTGGAAGCAAGGCTAAAAGAAACTTGGAGAGGGCTGTTTGGAATGACACGTCCTTTTTAGCAGTAAGATTTAAAATTCCCAATTTTTGTTACCATTTTTCTCATTTAATGTATCTGATAAAACATGTTCTACCAGTCTGTTGATGTCATGGACTATTCGCTGCTTGTGGGAGTGGACAATGAGCGCAAGGAGCTTGTTCTCGGAATCATTGACTACATGAGGCAATACACTTGGGATAAACATCTAGAAACATGGGTAAAGGCATCTGGCATACTCGGTGGTCCAAAAAACGCTGCACCAACCATTATCTCACCAATGCAATACAAGAGGAGATTCCGCAAAGCCATGACAACATATTTTCTCACAGTCCCAGATCAATGGCCTTCATGACCAAGTCTTTTTCTTCGAAGTTCATACTCATCGTAGAAAAGAGGAGACCCTTGTGTAATAACCATTGTTGTTGATAGTACATTGATCTGATCATGGATTTTTTCAGCTTCTTCACATTCTGATGTTAACTCAAATTGGAGAAACAGAAGTTTTGTGAAGAGCAGAAAATTCTATGTGAGATCTGTACACTATGTATTTTGTCAAAACTTGAATAGAAAGTGTCAAAGTGTTGTTGTTCACAGCAGTTGTTCAGTTCAAAAGAGTTTCTGACTTCCAAATTGCAAGTTTTTAGGTATTACTGTAGTGTTTTCAATCTAAGAATTCCCAGAGACAAAATCTTTCTATATGACAACATGACACAACCATCAGGCCGCCACCCCTTCTTCGACGTGTTCCTTTTAATTCTAAGAAAGAAGAACAAATGGCGGATTTTCATTACATTGCCTCAGCTTCATGCCTTCATCTTTGCTTCCTTGCATCACCTTTAGCATCCAACTTAACTTAATTTAGGGTATGAATATAAACATTAAATATGAAACTGAATAAATTTATGGAGAAGGATGGTTGACATGACAACAATTTGAACGGTAGATATTCGAGAGTATCAACGCGTGCATGTGCATGCATGCATGCAGGAGGCACACGTGAAGGCTCATGGTTTTGATTAGTTGTTAGATCCCAAGCTTTAGCACGTAGCTATCTCATCTTACATAGCTCATAGGGTATATATCAAATGAAAGGATCACAAGTCAAATAAACAGAGTTTGTCAACCACCATCGGATGAATGTGTGAAAAAAGATGACAAGAGAAACTTGAGCTTTAAGCCTGTTGAATCCACATGTATGCATAGTATTTTTCTACACTAGAGTCATTAAAAATCTAAAGAAATATTCAACTTTGAAGGAGCTTTCACAAGTTATTATTTAGCCTTGAATTACTTCATCGTCCACCAATCAAACCTGCTAGCTACAGTTATATAAAGTGAGTATGCATGTTTCTTGATATGCATTTGCATGAAAGTTGACTGTTTGGTACATACAATTCTAGTGTTATACTTATAACATATTAGGGTGCGGAGAAGCGGTCTTACGGTCAGTCATGTATCAGATCTACCCTCATGAGTGCATCTGATCAATTTGTCCCATTAAAAAAACAACCTACTTATCAACTAAATACAATTATGACAAATTTAGTTGCACTTGTACATAATAAGATGGAGATTCTAAAATAACAAATCAAGAATATTAATGGTTTGGTTTTGTTAGGTGTTGCCTAAAACAGCCTTACGTAACGTGACAAGTATACACAAACTACAGTCCTTATCCTCCTCAAATCTATCTTCCTGGTTGGTCTGACGCCCCTCAGCATCCTTCTGCTGCACTGCACAGCCCTTCTCTAGTTTTCACTCTAAATCATTCACAGTACTGTATTTAAATATCTAGTGATCTCTATCAATCTCAAGTCCTATGATCAGTACCACATACGAACCCATGTGTACCACTCTTGAGTATTTACAACCCCTTACATTGCATGGAAAGCTACTTTCAACACATGTATTTGCTGGATCACAAGAGGGTTGTTTCATATGCAACCTTTGAGATCAGTATAGTCACAATCAGTGATCCAAACTTTGGCATGCATGTGATTGATCAGGATTGAACACCCTTTTGACTCATTACATGAAGAACATATCATTTACCAATAATCATCAAGAACAAATGCAAGATTTACATAGAAAATATTTTGTCATTATATATGAGAATGACATTCATATATGCATAGGTAAATACTGTCTGCTGCACTTCAGTGATCTACACCAACTGTGTCTTCTGATCACCAATTAACCCTAGTCAGAGTAATTTATATACTTATTACATATGTGATCATACAATGATTAAGCATTATCACTATATTGATCAGCAGAGGTATTATATAACTTAATCATCAGGTGAAGAGGATAAGAGTTTTATCACCAGTTTCTCCAGATGCTTGCAGGCTTGATGTTGCAATGTGTCGTCTTTGACGAGTATCACCATTGCTAGTAGTAGGAGGGTTTGAATTATGGCCATGAAGAGTACTTGGAGTAGAGATCAGAAGATCAAGGTTCAAGTCAGGCACAGAGCTGCTGCATGGAGCTTCCTCCAAAGAACTTGCTGCATCTGAGATTGCTTGACCATCATCCACATTGCTATTTATAATGTTGCGGTTGGGGGAAGCAGGCTTTGTCATTGTACTGGAAGATTGAAGACCAAGGTGCTGCGGATGGCCTTTTGTGTTACCATGCTTGTTCAAATTAGACGACATTGTGGCACTTTTTGACCCATCATATCCAGCTGGTGTGTGACTTCGTGAAGGATCATAAATGCTCGAATGTCTGATGATTTTGTGATTATTCGGATCAATACCCATTTTTATAAGCTTTCTTCTCAGATGAGAATTCCAGTAATTCTTTACTTCATTGTCAGTCCTTCCTGGTAGTCTCCCAGCAATCAAAGACCATCTATTTATACACACAATTTTGAAAACTAAAATTAATGTCATTTTATTAAAATAAGTTGTGTTTTATACTGTTATTGAATTTTATCAAATAGAAATCTTGTTTATAATATACCTGTTGCCTAAGAGTGCATGAAGCTTGATGATGAGATCTTCTTCATCTTCAGCAAAGTTTCCTCTCTTCAGGTCCGGTCTCAGATAGTTTATCCATCTAAGTCTACAGCTCTTTCCACATCGAAGAAGACCTAACCAGAATAATGGGTATGAAAAATAATTCAGATCATGATAAAAAATAAAGACTATCATAATGATATTCTAAAATGGTGATTTACAGATTTCTTATTGTTACAAACATTTTTATACGTGTTAAAATAGCAATATATATGCTATTACCTGCAGCCTGAGGGAGAGTACGCCAGCATCCTTCGCCATTTTTCTTGATATAATCAATCAGCTTCTGATCTTCTTGTTTGGACCATGCTCCTTTGTTTGTGTCCTGCTTATCGCAACATGGCTTCCTCATGTTTACAAACCAATCTGATATTACGCCTATCTGTGATTGCTAGCCTTGATCTCTTTACGACGTCCCGAAGCACATAAGACAATGAAGAGAGCTGCAGAAATATGAGATGTTACAGCAAACTCGATAAATGAGAAAATACCAAACTCATCTGAATTTATATAAGTAACTTATATGTTTAGCGGATGGATTAGTCAATGACTTGTTTTAGGAGGCCACAAAGGGAATCAGTTTTGACGTTGACCGGTGGGTTTGGTCATGCTGTTTGACCATGTGGGTGATCCTGCTGAGTTTTTCTGCAAATGATAAACAAGGTTGGTAGTTAGTTGCTGCTGTTCAGTACAAGTCTCTATCCACTCTGCATTAGATTCAGTTCACAAGTAAAACTCAAGTTTATTCTTCCATATATATTTTTGCTACCAATGCTTAAAAACTGAGAATCTGCAGCCAATTTCAGCTATGTGAATATCTGCTCTAAAGCCTTGAAAATGCCTTCTCACTCAGTCCATGCACTACAGATTTGTGAATTTTAATAAGGCTGGTGCTACCTCACTAAATTATTTCGGTATTAAGTTAACACCAGCGAGTAGAAACTTGAAAGCTGTACCTCGCATCTACTTTTTGTGTGGAGCTTGATCGAATCCTATTGACAAACTGTTCTTTCAGCCTTCCGGTGCCTTTAATGGGAGTGTAGTGGTCCAGAAACCAATTATCTACCTGAAAAGAACCTTCAGAAAATTGAAAATGAGATAGATACAAGTTTCTTCCAAGTTAGGAATGAAACACACAAGGATGCACGCATTGGTCAGGCAATGATCATGCTCTCTTTGACTGATAGGTTTCTGCACTGTATTATTTTCACAGCATTAAAATTCTTGACGATAATTTTAAAAAGATTATGCACTAACCTTTGCTGGTCATCCTTCATCTGTATGTATTTGCAGTCCAGTCCTTTAGCAGTTGATGAATATAACAGAAATGCACTTTGCAGAAGGTGACTCGCAAAAAGAATCAGAAGCTCAACAGATGCATGCAAATCAAGTTTATCTTGTTTAGTTTATGACACACTATGTTTTTCGAAGAAATTGTTGATTATTAACTTATGTTTTCTGCGAGTTAATGACATCCCATAAATTATATAAACACCACTATATATTGAAGGATTCCTCACTAGTGCCTAATCAGATTATCTTGTATGGAAATGCAAACTATATCTGATGAGAAACTCTTTCTTTTAATCAATTAGATGAATATATATGGGTCCAATTCCAGTCTAGTACCATACCATAACTGACATGCAACATGTTACCTGTTCAGCTCTTATTGGCTTATCACTCTTTGAACTCATCAAAGGTCAGCAGAAAGAAGCCGCCGATATTGATGATTATAGTACCTTTTCTTTAAACACCAAAAGAAGAAACACTGAAGAGTTATGTGTTGATGGATGGCCTCGTGCATCACGTGTATGTGTCCTGCATGATAAGAACTATAGGTGAGCCATGAGCTAGTTCTTAACCAGCAAGTGTGCATAACATCTCAAGATTAGCAAACAGAAACTGCTAAAGACTTCCTAAATATTTTATTCAAATCATCAAATTTAATTTGTGCTTATTATAAGTTGTTAAGTAACAAGGAAACAGCGTGCAGTACAATTTTCTAAATAAACAAAACATGAAGTTGATCAGTCCTAAAACTTGAGATGCAAGTAATTAATAGTAATACCATACTGGACTAGTTACACTGAAATGCTTAAGATCTCAACAAAGTCCCAGTTTGCCATCCATACCAATCGAACTTCTTAACTTAAAAGTCCAAGTTTATATATGATTCATAAATCACAGCATATTCAAAGTTGCTCACCTCCATAATTTACATGGCTTTGTTTAGTGTTATCTGATTGATGTTCAAATTCACCTCCTCTTTAGCAGAGAGAATCTTCCACCAGTCCTGCTGCTTGAATCTAAAGCAAAAGATAATTTGATGTAAAAAATACAGTAGTTTATAGTGGAATAAGAAAGATTCACATTGTCAGAGTTAAAGTTAGCTGAAAGCAGCACCCAACTATATTCACAGTTATGAAAGATCAACTACTAAACAAATAGCAATCTGTGAAATATGTTTGAACAGAATATAAAAAGTTTCAAGAAATCAACCTGTGGAATTTAAAGTCTGATATCTTCGCATGAAAACAAGTATTATGATTTCATTACGCTTACTGTGGTAAAACAAAGAATCTAAGCTGGAGTCTTATTAAATAATAACAATATTAAAATTTTCCAAGCAGACCACAAAAAATAATCCCAACAACCATGTATTGAGCTACTGCTTATCCAGATTACCAGTACCAGAAACTTATTAATGGGGTCTGTCTGCACAAGACAATAATCAGGAATAGTAGCTTTCAGGCCAAGTTGGTTTTTGAAGAGGACCAAAATAATTCCTCATTCATATACAGAACAAAACATATAAGGACGCATACATTAATATATATACTTTTCCGCGTATAAGAAGTTTCCATAAAGAAAGCACAGTTGCATATATTTGTATAGAATTATCCATATTCTGACTAACCATCAACTGGGGACTTGGGAAGTCTTCAAAACCAAACAGTCCGATGCCATGGCCACGGTAATGCATGTGTGCACACTTACCTAACTTTGTCATCGCTGACTGACTGCAACTGTATCTTCTTACCATTTGCTTACTGGCCTTGTCTAAATGCTACATAGCTATGTGCTATGCTTATGGATCTTCAACTGCCCTAACCAAATAGATAGCTATTCCTGCGTTTTAAATTCTCAGGGCAGCAAAATCAGCTAAAGGTAGTTACTGCAAAAATGTAAGAAAAAAATCACGAGGCATAACAAAAACGGGCACCAACCTTTCAGGTGTACCATTTTTTATATGGGAAACTGGACAGGTTATATTTAGATACTGTAAATATTGGAACTTGTGTCTATTGATTTGTTAAAGGGAAGCTGCTTAATGGTTAAAATGATCACAGTGTGAAAATCAGGAAACAAGTATTTGATCCACAGTTGAGCAACTTAGAAACACATGTTGGACTGGCTGGTAACTAAGCAGGACCGATTGAGGACAAACAAGCAAAAATTTCATTTTCAGTGTAGTTGCAATCAGGTTGAGTCATAAGACTAGTTCGGCTAAAACCTGACCCAAACTCAACTGAGATATTTAATTAAAGAAAATGTACCAACTTCAAATCTGAAAGCATGTATTCATATACTGAATATAGGTAATTTTGAAAGCAATATATGTTCTGCTATATATATATATATATATCCTTCAACATACGTCAAACTTGATAAAGAAAGCAGCCATACAGTAATTCCCCTAAATTCTGGAACGCTAAAATGATAGAAATGCTACAGGTCCTTGACCTATGTCATGCAAAACAACAGCATATGCAGATCGTAGTCCTCCTAGGAAAATTAAAAGCAAGCAGCATAATGACACCCTTTCATTTTTTAATAGTGTTCTTTGTATTGTGCTTTTTCACTTTACAAATTGCAGTAACGGGATATAATTTTCCCTATATCTTAAAATATGTCCCTGAGCTCACAAAATCTACGACAGCCCGTTTTTAATCAATTGATCCATCAAGGTTTGTTGAAGCACTATTGGTCCATTAGCTTTATTAATTTGAGCAAATGAAACTGTGATATACAATGGGAGACAACAGCTGCCCATCGGGCATTAAAACTATACACTGTATACGATCATTTCAATATCTTCCAACTACTAGGAAACTAGGAACTATAATACTATTCCACAGTTCACGCCACATTATCAAATAATTGAAACTTAAATTCCTCTCTAACAGTCAAAAGATCGTTGATGTTCCAGCACTATTCATTTCGTACACCTTTCTGTAATTATATCTTGTTACGCATACATGTCCTTATTAGTCAAGCAACTCGGAAGATACAAATCTTATTTAACATGAAAAGAATGATCACAGAAAAAATTTCAACAGGTAAAATAATTAAGAATGATAAAGGTTTCTTACTGGTTTTGGTTTGGCCAAGACAGAACTCTAGGACCTGGAACTGCATGTCCATTTTCAGATGTACAGGGTGTGCACTGGATTTATTTAATCTTGTTTATGCAGAGTGACATCGGATCCTTTCCTGCATTATGAGCTGCAGTGACCCGTGTTTCCCAATAGTTAGAACTTAGAAACCTGAATTTGTGTGAAGTTCAAATCTCATTAACAACAAAAATACTAAGGGAATTCGTAGCAATGAATTGGTGATTGACATGAAACTAATATACCATACAACTTCTATTCCGAGCTTCTCAGGCATATTAACGAGAACTATGTCATGATATTCAACAGTAGTTGATAAGGTTAAAATATGAAAATACTTCTGATTATAAATGAGAAGTTCACCGTGTTTGAATGCCGGAGCACCGGCTCCCCCTACTTGCACCTGGTGTAAAAATGACACTGTACGTCCCTTGCCATGATACAATCAAGCTGCATGACTCTGCGAGAATGCAGTGAAGGAATGAGTTGCATGTCAGTCACAAATAATATGAAAAACATTTGTCACAGCAAAGCACATAGCAACAATGGCCAACTCCTAAATGGGCCTTAGCCCAATTATAAATGACTAAACTACCCTTATGTACAGTCTCGAAAGGAGATACGGAAAAGTTAAAGAGTTACTTTTGAATGCGAGACGAGGCAGTCGACAACCGGAACAGCGTCGCCGACGGCGGCAAAGCCACCGATGGATGCTCCGACGCCGCTGCCATTTCTTCATTATAAACCGTAACTCACGTGCATATCACGTGATTTGATCTTTTGTGGCCAAAGCTGCGATTGCACCGAATATGATGGAAATCAAACTGGGCCAGAATTCATATAAACGGCCCATTGGGCTTGTTGACCGCGCCAGGAAGTCAGTCGTTTCTCGTTTCCCGCTTGGCTCTGCAACAGCTCCGAAACTAAGCTCGACTTCGAAATTCGAATTCTCCGTCAATGGCGATTGCTCCGATAATCGTCGTCGCCATGATGACGTGTCTACTAAAAGTAAGCAACTCAATCACGACGAATACGATCGCCGACGCCTCCGAGATTCTCACCAACTCCGGCTTCACATCCATGGCGCTGATGGTCGAATTCGTCTCACCGCAAACTCAAATCCCTAACTCTCCCGCCGTCACCATTTTCGCACCTCCAGATTCCGCTTTCTCTCGATCAGGTCAGCCGTCGCTTTCCGTTTTTGAACTCCATATCGTTCCTCTTGCTTTCACTTTCGAGAGTCTCAGAGCCTTGCCGGCCGGCGCTAGGATCCAGACTATGTCCGGAAAATCGTTGATCGTCACTTCAACTAGAGATAAACGAGTGATTTCTGTAAACGGCGTTGCTGTTAATGGATCGCCGCTTTTTACTGATGGATTTCTGGTGATTTACGGAGTAGATGATTTCTTTGATCCCAATTTTGTGTTTTCTAATTCAAACCCTAATACTACTGCTGGATGCGTTGCTTCTGGAAATCAAAGTTCGACTCCGTCTCGTGTTGGTTTCTCGTTTGCTGAAGCGAGTAATGTATTGCGATCGAGAGGGTATGCGGTTATGGCATCGTTTCTTGATCTTCAGTTGACGCTAGGGTTTACGAACCAGACCAAGTTGACGGTATTTGCTCCGGTTGATGAGGTGATGGAGACGCTGGTGGGGAATGTGGGCGACTATGGATCATTATTTCGGCGACATGTGATTCCTTGCAAGCTTACATGGATGGATTTGGTGGATTTGAGAGATGGAACATTGCTCAAGACTCATTTGGATGGATTCGTGATCATTTTGACTCGAACGACTGATACATTTTCAGAATCTGCTGACAACTTAATGCTAAATGAAGCTCAGATCGAATTTCCGGAATTATATCAGAATGACTGGCTGGTTGTTCATGGGTTAAATGACATTCTCATGGTCTCTGATAACGGAGCCGAAGATGCTGATGATGATATTAATGACAATGGTACCACCCAGCAACTTGGCCATGATGGCGATGAGTTTTGAGGCAGCTCTAAATTGGTAAGCAGCTACTCTTTTCAGCTCCCTGTTGGTTTTGAGTTTTATTCATTCAGCTGAGTGCACCAGTAACTGTGTTAGTCCTCTAGTGAAATATTTCTAGTTGTATTACTACTTGATTGTTGGTGAAATATTTCTAGTTGTATCACTCAGTACTGTCAAAAGTACATAAGAATAATTGCATTGCCCATTTGGTATCTGTAAATCCCCATTTTTTTGTTATATTTGGTGTGAGTAAATGCTTTTGAATTTCCTGAAGAGAAGGTTTACATTTATTTGCTTGCATAAACACCTGAAACTTACATTTCTTACATATCTTAATTGTAGTCAATGCTTGTGACTAAATCTTGTGGGCAGACTGCAGAGAGTGAGAAGTGAACTGAAACTTGGTTCTTCACTAGGTATATTGTGTCTAGACCTATTGTTCCTAACCAACTGGCTGTGTTTTCCTAAGTTTGTCTAGCTTCAAAGCCAGCATGAGAGCAGTGTCTTTCCTACCAGCATCAAGAAGAGCTTGTTTCAAGTTACTGTACATCTGAGCTAGTGGCCGAAGCCCCATATCCAACATCTCCAGGAAATACTTGGAGGCATCATCCAGCTTGTTCAAATGACAGAGACTGTTGATTAATGCAGAATACATATGGATTCCAGGGATGATACCTTTAGCTTTCATGTGACACCACACACTAAGTGCCATATCAATTCGCTCCTCGTTACACAACATCCGCACAATTATCTCATAGGTACTCACACTGGGTTCACATTCAAGCCTGCCGCTCATTTTCTGAAACACAGCAAAAGCTTCCTTTGTTCTCCCAGCTTTTACCAAGTGATGAAGAATAATGTCGTAGGTTCTTGCATTAGGACCAATCCCACATTTCTTCATCTCCTTGATAGTTCTGCTCACATCCCACATTCGCATTGCCCAACAGTAAGCTCCTACAACTGCATTGTATGTCGGAAGTTCTGGCTCCAGCCCGGCAGCCTTGTACCGTTCAAAAACCTCTATGGCTTCGTCCAACCTCCCCTCCCCGCCCAAGCCATTAATCAAACAGCAGTATATGTGAGGACTCGCCTTGCAATTTCTCGCCTCCATTTCTTTAAACACCTCCATTGCCTCATCACACTTCCACGCCTTACAGTACACATTTATCATAATCCCGTATGTCACAAC
The DNA here is from genome assembly GCA_006409495.1 of Sedum album. NCBI lineage: Eukaryota > Viridiplantae > Streptophyta > Magnoliopsida > Saxifragales > Crassulaceae > Sedum > Sedum album. The sequence continues at coordinate 42,488 of QZGG01000556.1, forward strand.
ATCCGGTTCAAATCCCTCAGCCTTCATCTCCCTATAAACCTCATTCAATCTCAACATATTTGGCACATAGCCCCACCCCTCCAGCAAAATCGTATAAGACCTGATATCAGGCTTAAACCTTTTCTTAGACATTTCATCAAACACCTCTTGTGCTTTCTCCACATACTTTGCCTTGCACAGAACATCAAGCAATTTGTTGAAATCCAACACTTCTTGCTCCAGTCCAAACTCTTTCATCTTCTCAAATGCCTCCAAAGTCTCCTTCACCTTCTTCGCCCTTGCGTATCTCCGCATGATCAATGAAAACGTCTCTTTACTCAGTAAGCTTTTTCTCTTCATTTCACCAACCAGTGCCCATATCATCTTGAATTGTTTGATTTTCCCTAGCGACTCTATCAAAAGATTGTAACTTTCCGTGTCGTGCTTAAACCCTTTCTGCTTCTCAGCCCACCTGAAGAACGTCAAAGCAATCACACCTGCATTACTCATCTTCTTCAAAACTTCCTTCACCAACAACGGCGATAACTGAATCGAAACTTGACCTAGAGAAGCTTCAACATCGGAGATGAATCGAGTCGAGGCAATCTTGCATATCATTTCAACATCTCTAGCAATATCTTTACTCTCCTGAGGCCGTTCATCATTTCCAGTACCCACTAGGGGCATTCCTAAACAAGGATTCGGAGAAGGAAGAACATGGTAACTTCTTATTGAACCAATGTCTGCAATAAGCGAAGTAGATGACCAGCTACATGTACGACGATAAGCACTGGGAGACAGCAAAATCGAAACTTTCAATGATTTTAATCGAAAGCTGGCAACTTTCCACAACCCCATTTAATCAGAGTTAAAACTGAAACACAGCGTCGATGGGAGGCATTAGGGTTTGTTTGAGGATGATACTGGGCATAGACAACAACATTTCACAAAGTAACAATTCGAAATACTAATTTATTCGAGGCGTAAATATATATCTGAGAGAGCAAATCCGAATTGCAGACTTGTCCTTGAACGAAGAATCTAGGGCTAAATTGCACCACCAGTTATGTTCTGGAGCTGTTGGAGGTTCGTCCGTCGCTTTGTCAGACATCGATTTTGGATTCCGGTCCAATCAGATATCGCAAACTCTAAACCGAATCAATTCATAACGACACATACAATGCGTCGTAATTGCTACTCCAAACGACATCGTCTACTACAAGCCTTTACGTATACCACTAAGACAATGGGCCTTTACTGACGAGCCCAGATAAGCAGGCGGCCCAATAAGACACCTTATCGGACACGTGTCCTCCGCCGCTCTATAGACTCTGATTACTGACTTGGAGTTGCCTGAGGGATTGAAAATGGTGGTCATCGGCGGTAAGGGTGTGGGCCAGGCTCTGGCGGCTATCGCTGCAGCTTTGCTACTCCGTCTGATATCCAGTCCAGGACCGTGTATTCTTCCAGAGAATGAAAATGAGGAGGAGATTGATGATCGGACCGTGGATGAGGACGGAGACGAGGACGGGAGTGTGAGTGGAAGAGTTTATCCGGTGACGATTTGTTGGAGGAATATTACATGTTCGCTTTCTAACAAATCTTCAAACACTGTAAGTTGGAATTGACTAGAAATTAGAAAATATGAAACTGGAATTTTTATAGTGATTGAAGTATTTGTTTGATGAGATGTATATAGGTGAGATTTCTGCTTAATAACGTATCCGGAGAGGCGAAGCCTGGGAAACTGCTTGCAATTATGGGCCCGTCAGGTTCGGGGAAAACTACTTTGCTTAATGTATTGGCAGGGCAGGTCACGGCTTCTCCTAGACTACATCTGTCTGGACGTTTAGAAGTTAATGGAAAGCTCAGTTCAAACAAAGCATTTAAGTCAGCATCCTTTTTTCCAAGTGTTTATGTGGTTTGTAGGTCTGTGGAGAGAAAATGTGATTGATTTTTGGAGTGTTTTGTAGGTCTGCGTTTGTGAGACAAGAGGATTTGTTTTTCTCGCAGTTGACAGTGAGGGAGACACTTTCTCTGGCTGCGGAACTTCAGCTTCCTGAACTATCGTCAGTAGAGAAAAGGGATGAATATGTCACTAATCTTTTGTTCAAGTTAGGCCTGGTATGACCAGTGGAGTTAGTCATGATATAATGTGATGGAATTAACCAATTTAAGACAGACTTTTTGATCTACTCTAACTTTGAACAGGTAAGTTGTGCGGATACCATCATTGGCGATGCAAAAGTTAGAGGCATAAGTGGTGGAGAGAAAAAACGTCTCTCGCTGGCATGTGAACTGATAGCAAGCCCTTCTGTGATATTTGCTGATGAGCCTACAACTGGTAGGCAATTTTTTGTTTCTTATGACATGCTGCAACTCATTATTTTTGTTACCAACTGGTTTCTTACAGTAGTTTTAATATTGGTTACATATTTGTTTTGACTGATGCCAGGACTTGATGCATTCCAGGCTGAGAAGGTGATGGAAACACTGAGACAACTTGCACAAGATGGCCATACTGTGATATGTTCCATACATCAACCAAGAAGTTCGGTTTACATTAAATTTGACGACATTATGCTCCTGACAAATGGGGCACTTGTATATGCCGGTCCTGCGCTTGATGCTCCACTGGCTTACTTCTCCAAATTCGGGTTCTTACCAACTCTTTAATTTGGAAATTCATATATGAGTAAACTTAGCTTATATACACGGTGCTAAAAAATTTAAATTGAAGAGGCATTTGGTCAGACCCCCTTGTGCTCATCGACACAAATTTGTGTTGTTTATTTGTGGAAAGGCGTAGAGCAGTGTGGTTTTTTCAATATACCTTAACACACTTTGGGCATTGCGTATATAATTTTGCTTACTTAATCAGTCATCTTCTTTTTCCAACATGTAGATGTAGAAGTCCGAATATTTTTAAAATCATTGTGTGAAAGTAACTAATTCCATGCGCCTTGTCGGGAATTTTTTCCAAATATAAGGACGCTGATTTGAAATGCTTGAATATTAAACTATCACCTTTGTCTCTTGTTCTTCATACTAGTGATACCCCTACATAATCTTCTTATGAATATTGTTTATGACTATTAAAGTGAAACTATTACCAATATATAGCTGTTTGTATGTTGAACAGGTATATTTGCCCGGATCATGTCAACCCAGCTGAGTTTATGGCTGATCTCATATCAGTTGATTACAGTTCAGCTGAAAGTGTATATTCATCTCAGAAAAGAATAGACGCACTTGTGGAGTCCTTCTCGCAGCAGATAACACCACTATTATATGCAACCCCACTTACTGGCCAAAACTTGAGTAATCTCAGAAAATTGAACACGAAAATGGTAGGTAAGAGGAAAGGTGGATGGTGGAGGCAGTTTTGTTTGTTACTGCGACGCGCATGGATGCAGGTAAGCTTGAAAGTGTATGTGCTTTTTGTAAACATGTATTATCTCATAATGTTTCATATATACCATCGATAAAACAGTCACAGAAAATTCAGCTGTTTTTTCTTTCCAGACAAGTATTTCAAACTCAAATCTATAATTTTATTGATAGGGGTAGAAATTCATTGTTTTTCTAGTTTAGTCTTTTTTTGCATATTAAACTGAACTAAGTTCCAAGTAGTGTTCTCAATTTTTATTAAGTTCCTCATTCTCATTACAACTATTCACAATATTATCTTTGTTGTGCGGTCTCTTCCCACGTACTCGCCTAGGCTTCAAGGGATGGACCAACAAATAAAGTTCGGGCTAGAATGTCGATCGCCTCAGCTATTATATTTGGGTCAGTATTCTGGAAAATGGGACGATCTCAGACGTCAATTCAAGACAGAATGGGATTATTGCAGGTACTAAATGTCAAAATATCATAGTTCTTAGAAATGTTTTTGTATGTATATCCAGCATCGTAACTCATTAATGTCTTCATAAAGCTTTCTCACGATATGATGTCCTACATGTGAGGTAGAAATTGTTGTGCAATATTATATGCAGTGAATGCTTATAAACTGCATCACAAACTGATTTAAAACTTCAGTACTTTATAATTAATTCTTTGTTATTTAACAGGTTGCTGCAATAAACACAGCAATGGCTGCACTCACGAAGACAGTAGGCGTCTTCCCGAAGGAGCGTGCAATTGTTGATAGGGAACGTGCAAAAGGGGCATATGCATTGGGGCCTTATCTGCTCTCAAAGCTGATTGCTGAAATGCCAATTGGGGCTGCATTTCCTTTGATGTTTGGGTCAGTCTTGTATCCTATGGCTCGGCTGCATCCTACTCTGTCAAGGTTGGTATTCAAGTAAATTGTTGTCTGGTTTGGAGAAAAGCTGATGGTGGATTACCTGATTTTAATTTTAAATGTATTGAATTGTCGAACTAGTAAACCAGCAAATTTAGTTTTTCCATTGTGGAATGACAAAAACTAAGTTTGACATGCAGGTTTTGTAATTTTTGTGGGATCGTGACTATGGAATCTTTTGTTGCTTCCGCGATGGGTCTTACTGTGGGAGCTATGGTCCCATCCACTGAGGCTGCAATGGCAGTTGGACCTTCCCTTATGACAGTTTTCATTGTGTTTGGAGGCTACTATGTTAATGCAGAGAACACCCCAATTATCTTCCGCTGGCTTCCTCGTGTATCTCTCATAAGATGGTACCTCAAACCCACTGTTGTAGAAAGCTTTTTTTCCATCCATGCTTCTCAACTTCTCTGTTCTCAATTTGTACGTGTTTTACTTGTAGGGCCTTTGAAGGGCTCTGCATAAATGAATTCCGAGGTCTCCAATTTGATCACCAGAACTCATTTGACATACAAACTGGCGAACAGGTCTGCAACACTTGCTCTCTAGTCTTAATGTCCAACATTCTAGTGTATCAGTCTTCAACATCTCTGAATGTTTCTTCTCATAGGCACTTGAGCGACTTTCCTTTGGTACCAGTCACATCAAGGACACAATTGTTGCTCAGGGTAGAATCCTTCTTTTCTGGTACTACACAACATATCTCCTACTTGAGAGAAACAAGCCGAAGTACCAACTTATGGAGCTCCCCTCAACAGACCAGATTCAATCTGAATCGCCGATTCTGAAGTCTGATCCCGACAAGGTTGAAAATCTAGAATCTCCGCACCTCGAGCCACCAAACTCAGATCAAATAGAATCTGATCAAATGGAGACTGTACCAGACCCTCTTGAGCTTCTTCTATCTCTAGAAGGTTTGTAAAACAGCACTTGACACTCTAATATAAACATAAAAGATGTCAACACTTAGATGAGAAAACCTCAGGAATGAGCTAAATTAATACACACTGTCGTACATTTACATACAGGTGCAAAATAACAGGAGATGTAATCAACTGTATCATGTAATCCAGTTGGAGTGAGCTTATCCAGTGTGAGATAGAATTCCAAACTGCCTCATGTCATACATTTGTTCTATTAGGGAGGTGGCCAGGTACTCATGTCACAAAAACATATCTTGTACTTATGCATTAAAGCTGAAAGCTGTATGACACGTTCTTAAAACAGTTGGAAGTTGGTTGCAGCTCAATCTGATTTGTGAAACAATAGCCAAAGCTTTATATACAAAATGCTGTGGGGAAAGAGCTTCATCTTAAGAAATGAAATCATCATCAAACCATAAAAATGAAACAGCTAATCAAATGTAATTTGAGACATTTATGTCTCCCTAAGCTAATGAATCATTTCTTCACTTATTGTCTCCAACCCCGGCTTCCGGGATCTACAAACAGACTTTCTATGCGCATTAAAATTAAACCCCTCATATTCTTCCAAATTCAACTTCAACCCTCCAACTTCCTCAACCTCCGCTTTCATACCCTCTTCTTCCGGACACACCCTCACCCCACCGCCACTACCACCACCACCGTTACCTCCACTCCCACCCAATAACCTCTTATTCGCCGAATTAGCCGCCATGAACATCATCCCCATATCAGCAGCAGTCACCATCGAATTCAACCTCCTCATCTGAAACATGACATAAACATTCCCGAACTCCAAATCATCATCAGCAGACAACGCCGCAAACCGCTTTCCGATATTCAACGATCTCGAATTCACTATAAAAAAATTCGGACACTCCATCATCAGCTCCGCCGCCTTCGTCTCCTCCTTAAACGTCCGTATATCGCCTGTCGGAAGAATCACTCTTGTAGATTGACTGCTCCTCCCTTTCGGCGCCACCGAGCACGCTAAATAGTTTCCCATCTTTCAAGACAGTTTTCGTTTGATGTTCTGCGCTTGAAGATTCTTCAGTTGGTTTGGTTAGTTATAAATACGGATCGGAAGGAAACTGAACGGAAATTCGGACTTTTCATTTTTTTGAATATTTAAATAATTTTGAAATGAATGGTTTTGTTGGGTTTCGTAATTGTGGAAGTTTGACAGCCAATAAAGGCGCGTTTGGATCGTTGATTAGGGGCGGTTGCTAGACGTGTGGGCCTTCGATGGCTGTTAGACGACATCGTTTTGTGTAAAATGTTTGGTATGGCAATTTGATTGACCCATACTGCCAAACCCCAACCCAACGTCTGCGTTGCGTTCCTCTGCGGTTTGTTTGGTTTGGTATTCTCGGTTTGATTTAGTCAAAGCAAGTTGGCTTGGAGGTTTAAATTTGGTCAATTTCGAGTGTGACCCAAACGCGCCGTTAGTTGGTGGATATGGGCTTTAATTATAAGCCCATTAAGCCAAGTTTAGCCGCCTGACGCGGAACACGTTGCTAGCTTTACAGTTTAGAATTCTCATGGTCATCGAGTGACAAGTAGCACACACAGAAAATAGCATTCATTAATGATTTTGATACCTAGAGTTTTTTTTATTACAATAGTAAACCAGTATCGTGTTGTTATATATTTCGGAATCATCTAATGATGACCTACTGCAACAACTGTTATCAACAACGATTTTAATACCTAGAGTTAGTAACAATACATGGTACACAGAAGTGTATGCCACTGGTACATCTGAACTTGGTGTATAGGAATGTATAAATCATTTGCGGTCTTTTTAGCTTTTCTGTAAGCAGCGGTCAAAAGTTTTTTAGTATCTTTCCAGCTGATACTCCATTTGCTATCAGCATTGATGTAACCTCCTGCAAACATCATGAACACGAATATACTTACTGTTTACATAAGGAGTTTAGACATAAATCTAACACCAATTGAACATGGATGCGGAAATTAAGTGTTGTTGCAACAGCAAGTGAAGTGATGAGGCCTACTTGACTACTTTCATTATGAGTGCCGTCAGGTTGGTATTAGTACAGTAATCTTCGGACATAACCTTATGTGCCCTAGATTTTTCATAGGTAACTAAATATTCCTCATCAAAACTGGTATTATAACCTAATTATTTATTTATATGGACACACACAACAGTTCTAAAGGCAAATAGAACATATCACATCTCTTTTGAACATATGCTTTTAATTGCCCGGTTAACTACATTTAATGGATATACCATACTCAGTAACTTATAAGCAAGAGGAGGTGCTTCAAATACCTCCGTCATTTGCTTTTGCCCACATAAGACAGCGCCAGACCCTTGAGGTCTGAATTTATTTTTTGCTTTAGCGAATGCATGCTGCATAAATAAAGCAAGTATATTTATCTCTCGTGTATCAAAAATGAATAACTATATCTTTTACAAAAATGAGATTACTTGTCGTACAAAACCACCTGTACAAAGCCACTCTCACCCGACCAGGTATCATCCGGATGTGATAATACAGGCACTACTTTAACACCAGCAGACTCCCAGTCCTTAAATCTATCCTGAGAGTTTCAAGAACTAATAAATCAGCCTAATCGGAAAAGAACGCATAACTAACCAGAACTCATTACTAAGAAAGAATGCGGTTGAGCAAACCTGGTAAGCCATTCTATGGAGGTTTTTAGCTCCATAGTATAGCCTTACATCTAACCTCCTATCCGCACCGAACCCTGATTCGATCAATGAGCGTATCGGGCTGCAAAAGTATCATCAATAGACATCTCAACACATATATGTAGAAAATAAGTTGCACACAATTTATTCATCGATATTAGAAATTACGGCTTTCACAGCCACAAACGGTTCACACAAGCTTGCTTTTTTATTACCCGTCCTAAGCATCTAATACATAATTATCTAGCACCAATACAAATCAAATATTCGACATAAAGTTCAGGATCTCGTCACTTATTTTCATCAATTTTTCCGATGCAAATGCAATCGGCACTAACTGCTAACTACCAACAATTCACGATTGATTAAAAAAAAAAACCTGATTCCAGAGCCAGTTGCAAAAATAAACACAGCTGGATACTCCTCCGGTGGCGAGATCCGATCCACATCAAACCCGCCACCCATCGCCTGAGTCAACTCCACAACATCTCCTTTCTCCAATCACAAAGCGCCTCTGCCGTCGACCCCCTCACACTCTTCACCAAAAATTCAAACACACCTTTCTCCGCCGTCAACGACGGCGGAGAAGCAATCGCTAAAAGCGACCGCTTTGGCAAACCATCAATCCTCAGCTGCAAATACTGTCCAGCTCTTGTATACGAAGCGCAAACCTCCGGCGAATCCGACACGTCGATTTCGATATGATACAGCGACTCCGCTGCAGGCTTTACTTTCACCAACGGCGCCTGCGTCCACAACGTCGTGTCCTGTTGCTTAACCGCCGCCGCTGACACCGCGTTGAACCGCCTCGACAGATGCCGATTCAGATTCAAATTCAGGCAGCGTAACATCGCCATCTGAGATCGGCTGAGGTTGGCATAGGAACAGAACAAAGATTCTATAGAATGAATCGGTAGCATCTTCGTCTAGTCTTCGCGCAGGGACCCAATTGCAAAAATTAATATGTTTTAGGGGTGCGTTGTGTATTTTATAAAACTTGATTTAGCTGTAAAATTTCTCCCGCTAAACTCCACCCCCAAATCCCACCTTTGTTTTTCAATCGCCGATTCGATTCGAACCCTAATTACTTACACTCTTCGCCTTCTTTTGTTTGACTTCGGATTCTGCTAAATTTGGTTCATTTTCCGAATTTGGGGTTTAGGGTTTGTGGAGATGAGCGCTGTGAACATAACAAACGTTGCGGTGCTGGACAATCCGTCTGCGTTTACCAATCCGTTTCAGTTCGAGATCTCTTATGAGTGCTTGGTTCCCTTGAAAGATGGTAACTTTTATGCTTGACTTTTCAATTGGTTGTTCAATTTTTGGGATTCATGGACTGTGTGATTTCTGGGTTATCAGCTGGTTTGGAATTTAGGATTATGTGTTGTTAGCTGGAATTCTATGATTTAGGGGTTCATTGAATTGGTGTGTTGTTGGTTGAGTTTTTTGAAGATTGAAGATGATTGAATTTAGGGCTTAAGCATTTTTGTCGATTTACATTAAACTAACAAACAACCATCAAAATCGGGGAATTTGTTACAGTTGTATTGACTTTTGATGACCTTGTTAAATGTCTTTTGTGATACAATGATGATGAAATGTGAATGAAGTTGAATTACTTGATTTACCAGTGCATGAATTATTCAGTGAAGTTGAACTTCATCAGTGTTTAAACTATGTTTCTGGATGTAGTTGTGATGTAATGTTCTTAAGTTCATTTCTGTGATTAGAATTTCCAGCTAGCAACTATGAATTTTCGTATGCGGCCAGTTATAAATCTGTTTATATAAATTCCCTAGATTGCGGCTTGGTCATTTCATTTCAGGCCAGGGAGCTATTGCCGCCTATTATGTGTAATGGGTTCTTGTTCTTTGATTCATTCCCTTGGTGAAAATGATATGCGAATGTCTCTTTGTTGCCACAGATTTGGAGTGGAAACTCATATATGTAGGATCAGCAGAGGATGAAACTTATGACCAGCTCTTGGAAAGCGTGCTGGTAGGTCCCGTCAATGTTGGAAACTACCGTTTCGTGTTTGAGGTATGATCTTTAAGCAACTCATAGTTTAATGTATGTGCTACATTTGAATATTAAAGCATTCCTGAATCCTGATATTTTCTTGTTTGGAAATTCATTAGGCTGACCCTCCAGACCCGTCAAAGATCAGAGAAGAAGATATCATTGGCGTCACTGTCTTGCTCTTGACTTGCTCATACGTGGGGCAGGAGTTTATAAGAGTTGGATATTATGTGAACAATGATTATGATGACGAGCAACTTAGGGAGGAGCCTCCTCAGAAGGTGTTGATCGATAGAGTGCAACGTAATATACTAGCAGACAAGCCAGGGTCACAAAGTTCCCTATCAACTTCCATCCTGAAAACAGCGACCAAGCAGAACAACCGGCATCTTTAACTGAGGCTACCAATATAACCGATGAGAATCAAGAAATTCCTGCTTCATTACAAGAACCATCAAACAAATGATTATTGCCGCTCCTAATCACATACGCTATTTTGTTTTTCCTATCTATAACATACATTTGACCAACAATGCATGTCGAGTTTTCTTGTCAAAAATAGCGTCATCAAATCAAATGTATCTGATCGTCTTGTTTGCGCTGTATGTGAACCCGGTTAGCACTATCTTCCGGATATTTCTGCCAATATCTTTGTCATTTTCGTCAACTACTAGTATAATTTTGGTCGTGTCACACTAAGTGACTAGTGAATGACAATATGTAAAAACCTCCATAAGTTCCCCCTGCAATGATGCTTTTCCCAGATAAGAAGAAAACAGAATTCGCCTTTTGCGCCCAAACAATTCGACTTCAATGATCCATCCATGCCCATATCTTTGTTGGACTCGAATTCTGTATTCTGCAGCTATCTGCTGCAAGTATTAAAACGATATCATTTTACATTTTATACTATAATTTTAGAGCAAAACTTGCCAAAATCATAACATCCTTTTGTTACACGATCTTATAGATTATCCTATCAAAAAGAGGAAACCAACAAGATTGCACCTACAATCTTTTACTTATTTTTATCCATGCTTTCGGCCGTTGACTAACCTACATATACCGCAATATGCCAATATATGACCGAAATATTACCTTCTTAGATTATCGGAATATTTATAAAATTACGCCGTTTTGATTCCATAAATAATCAACACTTTGTAAATAATGTAAAATAAATAAATAATCCAAATTAGTAATTAGTTAAATCTAGAAATACCAAACCAAGTTCGATTCGACCACATGTTTGACTTTGAATCCCTTCCATATATCTCTCTCAACCTCACTCTCTCAACAACCCTGTCTCTCTCCCTCTTCGCCGGAATCCAACCGGAACTCTGCAAAACTCAGTCTTTAACGAGTCAACGCCAACCCCATCAAAAAAATCAAACTATCTCTATCCATGAATACATCTAACGACGTAAAGGCGCCGCTTTTATCATCAACCCACGATCCAACTCATTTACAACCCAATAACGACTCATTGATCGACGCCGGAGAGAGGCTGAGGGTTATAGGATGGAGAGGCAGCGAGTTTGCTTTGGAGATTAAGAGATTAGGGTATTTGGCTGGACCAATGGTGGCGGTTATGTTGTCGCAATACTCGCTTCAGGTCATATCGATGATGATGGTTGGTCATCTGGGTGAGCTTGCTTTGTCAAGCACTGCCATTGCTGTTTCAATCGCCGGCGTTACTGGCTTTAGCCTTCTGTAAGTTTCCTTATTCATTCATTTTTATGTGTTTCAATTTGTGTTAAAGTTGTTGTCTTTTTATTGCTTTTGGTTTTATGTGACATGTGATTGTTGTTGATGTGCTCAAGATTGTGTCTTTCTGTTTCAATGTTGAGATAGTTACAATATAACAAGCTAAAGATTGAGCCTTTCTGTAATGCATAGTAGATTTTACAAGTACAAGGTGATTGTGTAATCAAAACTAAGCAAAAAAGTTGAAATTTTGATGGAAATGAGTGATGACATCGATGATTATTTTACAAGATTCGATAGGATATTCTTGCAGTAGAATACATATTGGTCTTCCGGGGCACGCTAGAAAGTAGAATATGATGAATTCTTTAGTCATTTTGTTCACATAGATTTGTCAGCTTTCAAGCTTTCGAGTATTATTAAGATGTAGAGATCAGCTTTCTTTTTGTTTTGAGGTTTTGTCTGTCTCTTGGACTTGTGACTTGTTACTATTGTATTGGCAATTTGGCACCATGTGGTAGCAGATTTGTCATCTTCCCATTTAATGGTATTTATTTGCATGTTGCCGGGACTTAAATAAAACTGTCTGTACAATAATAAATAAGTAAATCTTGGTTCAAGTCGTGGTAGGTAAAAATGGAAGAGTTCGACTGTTTGTGTGTTAATTTGTGATTGGATTTCATCGTTTAACAGTTAGGAATGGCAAGTGCCTTGGAGACGTTATGTGGACAATCATATGGAGCCGAACAGTACAAGAGGCTTGGGACTCAAACTTACACAGCAATATTTTCACTTATGTTAGTCAGTATACCAGTTTCAGTGTTTTGGATCTTCATGGGAAAGTTCCTGATATTCATAGGTCAAGACCCGAGAATCTCACAAGAAGCAGGAAGGTTCATCATATGGCTTATTCCAGCGCTTCTTTCATATGCAGTTCTTCAGCCATTAGTTAGATATTTTCAGACACAGAGTTTAGTTATTCCAATGCTGTTGAGCTCTGTGGGGACTCTGGCACTCCATATACCTCTGTGTTGGGCATTAGTATTTAAATCGGGGTTAAAGAATATTGGAGCAGCTGTAGCAATGGGTATTTCTTACTGGTTGAATGTTACTTTCTTGGCATTGTATATGAGGTACTCGTCAGCTTGTGCCAAAACTCGTGCTCCCTGGTCTATGGACGTGTTCCATGGGATTGCAGAGTTTTTTCGGTTGGCTCTCCCTTCCGCGGTTATGATCTGGTAAGTCTTCTCAACTGTTAATTTTTTAAATTTGAATAGCTCTAACTTGTTTCTTGTTGACTGCAGTCTAGAATGGTGGTCTTTTGAGCTGCTGATATTGCTATCAGGACTGCTACCTAAGCCTGAGCTCGAAACTTCTGTTCTTTCCATTTGGTATAGTGACGGTCGAATGATGCTTTTAATAAATAAAAATCTGCAATATTAAAACTGTAGCTAATTTTTATTGTTCTTATACCAGCCTGACAACCATATCGACTCTTTACTGCATACCGTACGGTCTTGGAGCAGCTGTAAGGTATGTCTGACAACACTGCTTCCATTTGGTAACCTAAAAGTATCAGATAGGCAAAGGCCTGCTCAGTCTTCATTTCATTTAATGTGAACTCTCTCCAATGACAGCACAAGAGTTTCAAATGAGCTTGGAGCAGGCAAACCAGCAGCAGCTCGACTGGCAGTGTGTGCGGTGATGTGCGTCACAGTGGCTGAAACACTGATTGTCAGCTCCACGCTCTTTGCATGCCGTCATGTATTTGGGTACCTCTACAGCAACGAAAAAGAAGTGATAGACTACGTGACAAGCATGACTCCTCTCATCTGCCTATCCGTCTTAATGGACAGCATTCAAGGAGTTCTTTCAGGTACCCTTCGTTTTACTGCACTTCATCTATTTATCATATTGTGACACTAACGCTTCACACATTGTTCCTAACCGCAGGGGTTGCTAGAGGATGTGGTTGGCAGCATTTAGGCGCTTGGGTCAACCTCAGCGCGTTCTACATCTTTGGAATCCCTATCGCTGCCGGACTAGGATTCTTGGCAAACTGGAGAGGAAGAGGGTTGTGGATAGGTATCCAAGTTGGCTCTTTATTGCAATCACTAATGCTTGGTACCATCACATGCATGACAAACTGGGAATTACAAGCAAGTAATGCAAGAGAAAGAGTATTCCAAGGATCACCTGGTTTAGAGAATGGTTTGCTGCAATAATCAGCAATCAAATTCACTGAGAAATTTTGGTCAGAAATCCTTTTCTACATATCATTTGCTTAAGACATGTCAACCTTTCATTATAGGACAGTTCTGTCGATCGTTCAACAAAAGAATAAATCAGCAAATGTCTTCCCAGCAATCAAACGACTTCTTTAGCCTCATCTTGCTTGGGATTAACTTGTTATTCAAACATAAAACAACAAATTATTCTCAGTGTCGTGAACAAAAGACTTCTAAGTTGTGTTTCTTCTTCTGAATTTTAGAAAAACATAGAAATGTAAGGTAATAGGCATTCTGATCCTCGGCAAGAAGGTGGCGCAACAAACTGATATGTGGCTGAAGTTGGAAGTTGATGTCGTCTAATATGTGTATCCCTTGACAAACATGCCTGTCTTGGCTTCTTCGCTCTCGCCTTCAGCTGAGTACCTTCCAAGCTGAGCAAGGGAGTTTGCCTTTGCACGGATTAGGAGAGCAGTTTGGGCAGCTTTCACATTCTCGGGGCGTCCCTGCCATGTCTTGAGTACAGTATTCTGAAGTGCACGTGCGTATGAGAAGGACACATGCCAAGGGTTGGGGCTTTGGTTCATTGCGTTGAGGTTCAATGTAGCCTCCACCTCAGATTGTCCTCCAGACAAGAACTGCCAAAAAATGGATGCTACTCAGCTACAAGATCAGAAAATGGGAAAATGAAATTCAAGCTTTGCCAAAATCTACAAGTCATACCATGATTCCGGGACTGCTGGAGGAACTCTCCTTTTAAGAACAGTAAGGGTGTAGTTAGCAATGGTTTCTGGAGATGCCTTCTCCTTGTGCTCAGCGCCAGGTGTAACCATGCTTGGCTTAAGGAGAATTCCTTCAAACAGAACATTGTTCTGAGCCAAGTAGTAAAAGACCTCAGCCCAAACCTGCTCAGCCACTTCACGTGTCCTTTCAATCGAGTGGTCTCCATCAAGAAGAATTTCTGGTTCGACTATTGGTACCAGACCATTGTCCTGGTTTATACATAACCACGACGTTAGCGACATGAAATTGATAGAGAAGCCCTTGTACTATTAAGTATTAACATTTACAAGCACCATCCACAAATTTCAGTATTCAGAAATGAAGAGGAAACGATGTTACCGTTGTCCTTGGCTCATTCAATTTTATATCATCAAATTTTATAAGCATAATTTTTTCATCCAAAGAACATGTCCATTTGATGTGAAGTCAACAGCTTCGGCCATTTGCGTAGTACAATTGTTGATGTCATACCTGGAGATAGCAGCATATCTTGCAAGACCCCATGCAGCTTCCTTAACAGCAAGGGCAGAAGGCCCACAAGGAATGCTCACAACTGTCCTCCTGTAATATAACAAAAATCAGTAGTAGAATATGTCCGACATATCATTGTCATAAACACAACAAAATTTCTCCACTAAGAATATAAACAATTTTTATTGCTAGTGAAAGATCAATCTATGGGGGAGCATACCATTTAGCAAAGCGAGCTCCTTGCTTGTAATATTCAGCAGATCTAGAAGCCAATCCATCAAACCTTGGCACCATGACTCATTGTTCGACCCAGGGAGAGGAACCAAACCCTAAAAGCATAACAAATGCATCAGCTTTGACAACGAAACATAAACTCTCAAACACCTTAAATCAGCATCAAACAGACCTTGTCAACTTTGATGCCGGGAATGATGTTCTCCTCGCGACAGCAGTCCACAAACTTCTTTCCATCAGTTGTTGACTGATAAAGAGTCTCCTCAAAGAAATAGCACCAGATATGTACTCCCCTAGACCAGGAGTAGTCAACAGTAGTTGCCTGTAAGCCTGTCTGTTTACCTCCGTGTTATCCAAGTTAATAGACGCTAGCCGCTTTCCACAAGTCGCATTTGACTCGTCAATAGCAAGAATTCCACGCCCAGGGGTCGCAATCGTTTTCTGTTGTCCACACAGCAAAAAATCAAATCAAGCATACTACTAAATCTTTAACTATACAATCATAAGATCTATTGAAACACGTTACAACTGAGATCTAAATTCATCAAAAAGTGTCTGGAATAAACCAGACTACGAAAATCAATCAATATGCCCTAACGACAATAAACCTCGTACACATCGCCTACCAGATCACACCAAATGACAATAAAATCAATCAATAAACCAAAAAAACGAAGCTTACAGCGGTTTTGACAAGCTCGTCGGCGTAAGATCCAGCGCGAATAGGCGTCGCGAACCTCCTAGTAGCGGCTTTGTTGTACGGACCACGCTGCGAGAATGACTGCTGTCCGATCCATTGAGACGAGGAAGCGTTCAACTTTGCGAAACTAGCGCACGCCATTGATGTCGGATAGGATGCAAAGATTCCGATCCGGAGGAGAGAAGCTCAATCGATCGCGAGAGACGGCTTTGAAAAATATGATGAGTAAGCGTAAGGGGGCGTTTGGTTAGGTTTTAAATCTCGTGAAGTCGGCAGAAGTGTGTTTTGACAAAAGTGTGCGACACCAAACAAGTCATTATAAGAGTTGGTGGGTGGCTAGCGGCCCGTGCGTATCGACGCAAGCAAACTGTCCAGTGCATTAATCAATATAACTGATTATGATAAGCTTTTTGATGACGTCATCAGGTCATGTTTGGCTAAAGACGATTGATTAAAGTTGACATTTGTAGATGCGAATGATGGCATAAGATTAGGAAGGATGACTAATATTTGTAAGATATTCTCGAATCGTTAACTAATTTGATGACTGAGATTGATTAATTTTAAGTTAATTGTGCGATTAGATTTGAAAAAATACGAACAATTACATTTGACTATTTGTGTCTCACATTCTAACAAATACTTATTAAATATTTGTAAGATAATTTTAATTGTTGATTTAATTAATCTGACGATTGAAACTAATATTAATTTTTAATTAATTAGAAAATTAGATTTGAAAAACATGAACAATTACATTTCACTGTTTATGTCTCACCTTCTAACAATTACTTATACGTCCTTCTTAAACTTTTATCTAAATGAGTTATACAAAAGTTTATTAATAATGTAAAGCAGATTCAGATACTACCCTTATTGGGCCTTTACTCAGCCCAATACGTAGCTCGTCAGAATGAGAGAGCCTTTTTAATCTAACGGCCCAAGCCTTCTTCCGCAAAAATTAACCATTCAAAACAAGCCACGTCACCCTCAATCTTCAAACCGCCGTTCCGTAAATGTCACAGGACACCAACAACGAACGGACAGAACAGATCAACAGACAGCTTCCCTCTCCTCAAATTCACTCGCTCACTCCGATTCGAATCTTCTCGGAGCACCTCAACAAATGGGTCTGCAGAGCGAGCTAGAAGACATCACTTACGATTCAATCCCAATCCTCCTACTCACCATCATCGCCGCAGCCTTGCGAAACCTCCGCGCCGCTGTTTTCACCTTCCTCCACCGAATCCCCGAAGTGGGTCTATACGAACTAGTCCATTCAGTACAAACGAGCTTCATCTTACTAGCAGAACAGCTCAACTTGAACATCACGTGTTCAAATTCAGACAACGAGTTCAAACGCTCTGATGATGACTGCGTTGTGTGTCTTTGTGAGATGAGAAAAGGACAGCGTTTGCAGAGGCTTGACTGTAAACATGTGTTTCATCAAAAGTGTTTGGATGGTTGGCTCAAGCAGCTTCACTTCACTTGTCCACTTTGTCGCTCGCCAGTGCCACCGCCAACGTCCTTAATCTCCCACTCCAATTCAGAGACCAGCTTTGACTTGGTTTCCTGGTTTGGATTCCGATGAGCGATGATGATGACCAACTTGAACATGTTTGTATGGATTTTGTGAGTCCCTTTAGGGAAATTCTTACCTTTTTCAAGATCACCACTTTTTTCTATATGGAAAAAGGTTTGATCTTTTGTTTGAGAAGCTTTTACGCTCTCTTCATAATACATTTTAACTTTTCCGTTGTATTTAAACCTAATCAGAAATCGAACTTATGACGTGTGTCTTATATAAGCTCCGCTTTACCTTTTTCTAATTGTGTATGTAGTTTTCAAAAGCTTAAAAGGGACTTTTTTGAGTTCATGATGAGTTTTTGAACAAGGCTGAGGAAGTACAGTCCATGAAATACTCTTATCTATGTTGATGTTGGCCTATTGAGTATAGATCAGAATTCAAAGCAAAAAAGATGAGAAGTGAGATTTGTGCAGCTGTACACACCCTTTTGATTGGACAATGATGGATGTATTAATGAGTTAATGCTTGATAGTATCTAAAGATACAAACTTTATGACCCAAAAAGACAGCAGAGCTGAGTTCTGAAGTCACAGTAATGACTTGTTGCCTGCTGTAGTTTGTATCTTCTGTGCTTTGAAACGTGATTGAGAAAAGGACTGAGCGCTGTGTTATGGCCATTCATTTAATTTCTTGCAAGTGGGGTAGATGTTGCTACCAACACTCTCTATCAAGTGATTATCTAAACCAAACCTAATAATCAATAATGCATTTGAGTGAATGAAGACAAAGTAGTCTTTACTGACCTCACTTTTGGATCCATTTATGTGAGTGTGATTTTTAGCTGTAGTTGATAATGTGTGATCTTTTGAAGTCTAGTGTTGATATAATTGGCCAAAAGTGTCACCATTAGAGCTAACTCGGATTCGATATTATAATTGGGTTTGAGAATAGGGTTTGTCCCTTCTTTGACAAATTTTTTTAAAAAATGTTGATAATTGAAGTTTTCTTTACCTTGCACCACAAGTAATTGGTTCAGCGTAACTTGTCTAGTCTTTAAGATGACACTGAAGCCTATTAATGCCTATCGGCCCAATTCCAAGTTAACGTTATTTGTTTCGAATTGGGACGCTGTTGTAAATTGAGCGCTCAAGTATCAAGTCAACTCAGGTCAACGATCAGCTGCTTTGAGTGGACCATTAATGGACGATTTTAATCCACTACCAATTGTCATCCATATCCAACAAAGCTCGAGTCTTTCCTCGATAAGACGCGGATGTGGATCTGCCGACGGTTTTCGGACTGCTGGGTCGATGTTGTAAATGTTCGACAAAATTTCCTGAACGAGAAATTTCACTGAAGTGCCATGTATGAGTAAGAGTTAAACTTATAAGATGTATATGTGAATGAATTTGGCAGAGTTTGAACGTTGGTTGTATAATAAGTCATGTGAAGTTATAACCACAGCTCAATCTGATAGATTGACATGAATGTTAGTTCAGATGAAGCAATTATGGAAGTGTTGCAGTCGGGTTTTGATTTGGGTTGGAGTGTTGAGTGGAGAGATTGCTGAAGATCAAATGATGGGTTGTGTAAGTATGTAAGATTAAGACTTGTTTTATTTCATTTTATCCGCTATGAAGAAATTTGGTCTGAGAATCTGAGTTGATGTTTCTTAGATACAAGCGCAGATATGTTTGAGAAGGTTCACTGGGTAATGTATCTTATTAGTACACTCATCGAAAGACTCATTTTCGGTAAGCTTACATTTCCTGAAATTGATGTAAGAGTAAGATGATTCATTTTGTTAGTGTATTTTTTGAATTTGGTGATGGAAATGTTTTAAGGCCGCATAACTGGTTGTATTTTAATACCATTCTCTTCGACTGTATTCAAGAAGGTTGAACTTGAAATATGAAACTGGTATTTTATTTCTGAGTAAGCATACAACATTTTGTGATTGTAGTGTCGTGGACACGTTTAGTCTTTTTGTTATATACAGCTTGGTGAAGCAATTTGGCTATTGTCATATGTACTTTGCATATTAGTTTAGTAGAAATAATGAGTTCTTGGATGTTCATAAACCTAACTGTATCCATTACTTGATATAAGTATGTGGAGATGTGATAGTAATATATTAATGGAGGAAATTTTCTTTTGTAGATATTAAGCTTGCAAGTTGCAAGATTTGTTCAAACTTCCCGAATGATGTTTTCTGGAATCCACTATATGGTATGTACTGTCAAATTATATAACTGTGACAGGCTTCATAAGTTCATATTGTCAAAAAGAGTGTGCATTCTGCACACTAGGACTATTTTAAGTTCTCTTGGCGTCATGAATAAAGGAGAAAGCTAATGTGAAAGAACTCAATAAGTCTGTCAACTTGGTGGCCCAGTGCGGATGTTGTCGATACAGAAGTTGAATTCAGTCCCAAAGAACTCAAGCGTGCTATAAAGAACTTTGGTTTTCATTCACATGTGCATAGTCTGAGAAGTTATAAAATAGATGGTTTGCATCATTTTCCACTAATTTTCTTCACCTAGACTTGTGTGTTAGTCCGTGATTGAAGTATTGAACATCACACACATTTTGACACTCTTGGAAGCATGCATAATTTTGGATAGACTATGAGATTGTATATGGTAATAGTTTCAAAAGCTTGATTTATCTGCATTGGATTCTTGTGGGTATTCTTTAAAGGATGACATAAACATCATGTAATATTTCATCTCTGTAGAAATTTTTTAACAAGCCCTCTTCGAGTTTTAAGCTAGATTAATCTCTTGTCGCAGTTAAGAAACTTTTTGAGGACTCGAGATGCCAGTACTTGGTCAGTTATGCAGGGTCTAATATTGTTAAATTTTTGTTGTAGGTTTTCTCTAGTTTAAAGATGGATCTGGACAATGTAAATGCAGAGATTCAGGTTGAGTGACTGAGGCCAAGTGGATAGCTAAAGTAAGAACAGCAAGTTTAAAGAGGAAACTTTTGGGTTCAACTGAATCATAAGGTTACAAAGACAATACTGAAAGCCGTACATAGAAATGGTGGTGAATCATAACAGGATAGAATGTAAGAGATGCATGCACAGCAGGTACCAAGAAAGTATAATTCCAAAACAAGGGAAATAAACTAACTGAAGCCAGCTGCTGCTTTGTATGCATTTCTTACATCCCTCAATCACCATGTTCAGGAACATAACTGAAAACTATCTATCAGAGGAACGCAAACATAGTGAAGTATCAGAAATCGGACCGCTACCTTCAATTCCCCTCAATGCAATAATCTACCCTCTCACAGTTCTGCCATAGTATGGTGCAGCAAGAAACTCATGAGAGTGCGATTTCAAAGCTATTTTTTCTGTGGTTATTTCTTACTCCTCCAAGGACGTCTTGTCCTCGGGGGATTGCATCTGCAGCCACCTCTGTGAATGATGACCATATTATGAGAGAAAAGATGAGATGGGTACGGTGAGGTGAATGAAAGAGTCTTATTTAAAGGAGATAGAATACACAAAACTGATAGATATTGTACTTGGTATTGTTATGGTCTGCAATTTACCATTTTGGCCAAGGGGGCATAGTTGTTGGGGAGTGCAAATGAGGAAAATGAATTTCCCCACTGACTCAAATTTCAAAGCTCTTGTAATATCTCAGTACTACTGTTATGTCATGGGAAAGACACCATACGACAGTGAATTCACACTTCATTGATTTATCAAAAGTGGAGTTTTGTCAGAAGAAGAATTCAAGAAATTCATGGAGTTGGAAAAAGAAATGCACCACTGCCAAGCCATTTGTTTTTTTTTTTTTTTTTTTTTTTTTGATTAAAAGCCAAAAGGCTAAGGGTACAAATCGAGGACTTAAAAGGCTAACCGAAGTTAGTCTGACTCAGTCTAGTCTAGATAGCTAGAAAAGTGAAAATAAGGACTAAACCGAGTACTTTGCCTCGGTACCTACGAAGAATATGAAATAGACTGAAAAAGTAAAGTACAACTGTGGTGACTGTCATCCGAGACGCAGTGAAAATAGCAGATAATAACTTTGAACTTCGAAGAGGATAATCTCGGAAGGAGAACCAAGCACAGCCTAAAATTAACCGGTTCAAACGAGTCATAGTTAACCGATTGTTAAATTATGTGAACCAGTTATGTGTCCAACCCAAATTGAAGCCCAATCCAAATTGAAGCCCATCCGATCATGACTAAGAAAATGAAGTACAGCCCAATTCAAATTGAAGCTCAACACTGACACACGTGTCCAGCGGAAGACAACACACGTGCGAAAAAAGATGACGCGGTCACGACACGTCAACCCAGCCGACTCAGCGCCAACCGACAGCACCGACTCCACCGCCAAGCCGAGACGCACCGGCGACCCAGCCAACCCAGGAAACCCAGCCAACCCAGCACCCAAATCGCAACCACGCACCAGCAAGAGCACCTCCACAAGCCAGCAAAAAGAGCAGCAAAAGCACGACGCGGGAGGAACTAGGCATCTCCGGCAGCCAGCACCAGATCAAAGCAACCCGACTGATCTGAACCAACCGACTGGAGAGAACATCACAGCGACGACCCCATAGGCCGCCACCGACACGAGCGACGAAACAACAGCGCCGGCAACCTCACTGCCAAGCCATTTGTGATGGTATGGTTATGGTCTGCAAAATGGATTTTTATTAGAAGGCAACCAAAGGTACAAAACAAAACAAGTAGCTAGCTGGAAATAGAGTTCTGAAAATGTGCTGGCAATAATCTAAGAATGATTGTATTGGCATTTGGCATTTGGTTATTGAAAACTGGGAATGGGGAATCTCATTACACAATCCCAATAAATGTAAAGAGGATATGAAAGACAAGATGTCAGGGAAGAGGCCGACCATAAAGCCACGCATGAGCTTTGAACGAAGGGCACCAAACACAACACAAAAAACACAATAAGTTATAACTTTCTATTAATATTACTCAAATGCTGGCAGAGAGCTTTCTCAGCCACAGAGCAAGATTCTGTATGAAATATTACAAGCTTAGAAATTACAGTCGAGCTCAAGGCACTCTTAAAGAATGATGGATAATTGTAAAATGCATTAGTGCAATCATATGTTGGTGACCGGGCCTTTGAACCAGTGCCGAGCATGGAGAACCCATGCGCAGACTGTTAGAATAAACAGACCACCAACAGCAACAGGAGTGTAGTTCAGAGTTTCCTTTTTAATGGGATAAGCTACAGGTAGGGAGAACAGTATTGATATGGTTGCCACCCACAGAACTGCAATCCAACCAACTATGATTCCGTAACGTCCCAGGTTGAAAGGTCCAGGGACAAAAGATTTGCGAGCCAGAGTTACTCTGAAGAATATAGGTAAGGCATAAGCAATGTAAAGTCCTATGGTGGCTATGGATACCATTGCATCAAATGCTACAGTGCTTCCCAGAGACTGCAAGATAATATAAACAGATGTTATTATGGACAGACGTAGACCCTCAAAAAGAGAAGAAACGAAATGAGATTGGACGTCGAGTATGAGTAAGGGGCATTGTTGAAAGAGTTTCGTACCGTGAGTGCCATGCAGAAGGAAATGAATACCGATAACCAAACTGCATTTAAAGGAACCTCTTGCTTATTCACTTTGTGCCACAAAGAAGAAAATGGCATAGCACCATCTCTAGAGAACGCGTAAGCCATTCTGAATGTTGCAGATATTTAAATCAAGTTAAGCTCTATGACACTGAAAGTTCTGAATACTTGCAGCGAGATGGGTTTGGAAATGGATAAAAGGATAATGTACTGTACCTTGAGTTGCTGGTGACAGAACTCATACCACAGAAGAAAACAGCAATAGCAACCACTCCCAAGCAGATGATTCCACCAACTCCGCTACCATATCTGTTCTTAAAGACCAGATAGAATATCTCGGCAATAGCATATCCACCAGCATCATTCTCAGTACTGAGCAAATATGATATGTCAGTCACTGCGAAGGTGATACCTAGTATGTAACCCCATCCAACAATTATGGATATTCCTATGGAACTGATAATTCCTTTTGGTCCATTGATATCTGCATTCTTGGTCTCCTCTGTCTGAGAATCACATTAAATAGAACCATTTAAATTCAGAAAAACTATATCAAGATTATTGCAATGAATGAATAGTTGCAATCACTTACCATATGAGCAGAAGCATCATATCCAGACAGAGTATACTGACTCATTAAAAGCCCCAACACAAATATATAAACCTTATTGTTGACTCCTTCGCCATTGTCAGTGTTGAAATACGTGAAAACAAACTTTGGACTAGCTCTCTCAGTCGCGACAAGAGGGATGAGAAGCATTAGCAGGAAAACACCTACGAGGAGGTGAAGTGTTAGAGGGCTAGAAATTAAGCTGTATCGAGAAGACGGAAAATATGGAATACTGTAAATATAAATAACTTTTTACCCAATACATTCCATGCAGCAGCTAGTTGTCCAAGAAAGGATAGATATGAAATAGGGAGACTGTTGATCAGGGCATGAAGAAAAAGAATTCCACCATGGAGGCCAATAACTACGTGCTGTGATGCTTCATAACCACCACCATTCTTACCACCAGTGGCTAGTAGAATAATGACTGCGATCAACTCTGCAAGAGAGTAATCTATACTTGCAGTAACAGCCCACTGCAGAAGAAAGTATGTCAGAATCTAATACACAAGTTATAGACAGGAATATGTAGAAATTAGAAACTTTCGAAAGAATTAGTACCTGGCCAACAATGTTGAACCTGCATTGAAATAAAGAAGAGAAAAAACAATGTTAGTAAATAGGTGATTTCTAATAAACTAAATCCTGAACTAAGGTGGCACGCAGTGTAGACAGACAAAGGATCACAAGCATTGGAGTCTAGTACATTCTTAAAATGATCAGCAGGTCCTCTGATTCTTCAAGTTAGCACAATAAAGTGACTCATACTCAGTATCCCTCATATTATTTTATTATCCAGTTAAGCACCCGTGCCTATGTAATAATTCTAATAGAAGGGGAGAAGAAAGGCCCTCATCTGGAATTTATAATCCAGGAAGAGTAGAAGGGGTTTACCAGCCAGTCAACCATGAGGCAAATGGTGCCCATTCTCGACCAGCGAGTTTGGCGCTCCAGTAATAGAGCCCTCCAGATGTAGGGAACGAGGAACATATCTCAGCCATAGACATACCAACAATCAAAGTGAATGCCCAGCAATCAGCCACCCATATACCATAACGACAGGGCCACCATATGTGAGCCCATTGTTAAATAGGGTGGTGATTCCTGTCAGCACTGAAATGATCGAAAACGAGAAGGCAAAATTTGACACAACCCTGACAAGAATTTTGGATGATCATTACAATGAAAAAACTCCAAACGTATAAGAAATCATGTGAAAGGATGAAGATCATGGAATATGCCAAGGATAAGATATTTACGAAAGATCACGCTTAAGCTCTTGCTTGTAACCAAGCTCAAGAAGACGGGAACGCCCTGTGTCATTTGATCTGTTGACGTTTTGAACATGAGATGGAAGAGCAGTTTCTTCTGTTTTCCATCCCATGCTAGTATCTACAAGAAGAGAATCAAAGAGAAGGACTAGGTACGGACTTCAGGAGTATTCCCTCTTAAAAGAAACAGCCTTTTTGATCAGCAGAGGGTATCTAAAGTCTCCACTTCCCTTGAGAATATTGAAAGTTCAACTCAACTCATTAGTCTTCCTATATATAATTATATGAAGTCAATCACATACTGAATTTTAATCCAACTAGAGCTGCCACAGCTGACTTTAAAATTAGAAAACCTTTGAAGAGCCATCTCCAATATATTTGCCATGATATGTACGTAGAGAAACATTGTTCACACTCAAATTGTTTCTTTCATCAACTCCAAATATTTCCTATGATACGTTCAAGGTAAAATAAACATTTATGTGTGCAACTGTCTGTAGCTGTACTGGTTCTTAAATAAATTCTATCATTGTCAAGCCTTACGGCTTAGGAATATTCACCTACAACGCGGAGGAGTGAGTATATATACTTTTCTGTTACGAAAAGTTCCCCTGATGCACCCTACTAATCACTGCGTACAACTCTTGCGAAATGAGTTGCAGAGCGATCTATAATTGAAATATTAAAAGGACTGGAGAAACAGCAGTGCAGAATCTTCAACAAAAAGGATGCACTCAGTATGTAACCAATAAAAAGCTGTATGGAAAGGCACACATGGGAAACTATCCAGCCGTAAACTACAATACAAAACAAGCTTGTTGACGAATCAAAAACGAATCATACCCACTTGCCTTTACCCTCATTATAGGCTTCAGAAACTCTTTACTCCCTCCGTCCCATAATTTATGTCTCATTTGGTTCTTTGCACGGTTTTTAAGGAATGAAAGAGAAAAAGATAGTTGTGTGGTAAGGAAAGAGAAAAAAAATGATTTGATAGATAATAAGTGATGAAAAAAGAAGAGATATGAGAAATATGTGGTGGAAAATTAAAGAAGACATGTTCATTTATGGTAAGTTTTAGAAATGGGAAGATGATTTTGGGACACCCAAAAAGAAAATGGGACATTAATAATGGGACGGAGGGAGTATAAAATCTATATCAACATCGGTGTCACCTAACCTCTATAACTAAAAGTCAATAGTCAACACTCTTATATGAAAATGCCAATTAAATCATTTTCGCTATTTTGACGTTTTTACTATTAAATTAAAGGTAACAGATCAAATAAAACAGTACATCTAAGTTGAAACATAAAACACAATCTCCGACCTCATAAACATTTGTAAATGTTACAAACAAAGAAGCCAAAAAAACAGTTGAAAAACACACATACCAGCCAGTTAGCCAAGAAGCAAGTGGGCCCCATTCGTTACCACAGAGCTTAGCGCTCCAGAAATACAATCCACCAGAAGTCGGATAAGCAGAGCAAATCTCAGCCATGGAGGAGCCCACCACCAACGTTAAAAGGCCGATAATGGGCCATCCGTACACCATAGTAACCGGCCCACCATACGTCAGGCCTGTATTATACAACGTCGTAAGGCCCGTTAAAACCGAGATGATCGAAAACGTTACCGAGAAATTCGCGATCGATCTGGAAGATACAAAATCTCATCTCAGATTACGAGAAATTGGACACCGATGAATTCGAATCTAACGATTTGCGACTTACGAGAGGCTACGGCTGAGCTCCTGCTTGTAGCCGAGTCGGTTGAGTTTGGAATCGTCGTGTTCGGGAGTAGATGAGGTCGGGAGAAGATGGTAGGGCACGGCGTGAGTGGCATCTTCCGCAGCTCCGATGGCGCCGTCCATTGGTTAAATGAGACGGTGGAGTTAGGGTTTTTGTGGAGATTTGTTTGAGGAAGGAGATGAGGAGGAGAGAGAGAGAGTGAGGTTCGTTTTCAGGCTGACTGGTTGATGATGAACAGATACGTCAAGATTCCGTATCCAATAATTGCCTAAAAAATCAGGAAAATGAAATGTTGGATAAATGGGCCTTACAGATTCATAAGTGTGGAGCTGAGATTATTTTGCGCTGTTTCCGAGTTGGGCAACTGCAGCTTTGCATATCCGATCAGACTCCGGCGACATATAAAAGGCCAAAGGTATACTATAAGTTTACGCTTCATGTGTGACATTACACCAAAAATGATAAAGAGAGTTTTGAAAGCTGTTTTTTCGAAATCAGATGATACAATGCTTAGATTGAAAAGTTGTTATGATAGATATAAACTGACATTTGATGCATGGATGCTCGTGTTTGGTTTGAGCACATTTGATCATTTACATTCTACTGTCAAAAATCCAAAGCCTGATGATTTGGTATTTACAGATGTTGAAATCAGACATGGCTAATGGTTGATTCATTGTCCGCTTTCTGAACAGTGATCTGAGTTAGAAATATTTGTTTCTGAGTTTATCTTTGGATGAGTGGCTTGGATCTCTAACAGCATTGTGAAGTGTACACGAGGCCACGAGGGTACATCCCCAAAGTCAAGTTCGAGGCTTTGGTTTCATTTTCATGTAAATGTAATATCTCTACTATATATAAAGCTCAAACCCTCCTATTAACAGTTATTTTGAAGCTACATTTAGCTTTCCCAAAATACCCTAGCATAATCTCATAATTACTATATTTTATTTTACTTAATTGAATTATAGTTAATTTATTAAAAATATCCTAAACATATTGTTCACAACCTTTGCACAGATTTTACTGTGCAAGAAAATACTAGTGGGAATAAAGCATAAACTTTGGTTGTGGAAACTCACAGTCACAGTTTTTCAAAAGTTAGGCCTTTAAAATAAATTAAATTTTTAAACTCAATGTCATGATTTTATACTTAATGACCTCACAAAAAATGAATATGATGATGAAGGGTTAAGTTCTAGGAGGATATTAAGTATTTGTGAGACGGAAAGGCGAAATCTCAACCGTTGATTTGATTAATCTGACGGTTGAGATTAAAGTTAGTTTTTATTAAAGTTGACGGTTGAATTTGCGAAAAACACGGGGCGGTTGGATTTGGAGGTCATCCGTTAAATGATTAGAAATCAATGGTTGAGATCATGCCCTACGGTCTCACAAATATTTGATTGTCCTCCTAGATCTTTACCCTGATGATGGATGACTTGGTGTTTTGTTGATTTGCTTTCTTGTGTCCGTATTTTCATCATGTCCTTAATTGAATGAAGAAAGCTTAAAGTAATCGTTGTTGTAGTGGATCGTTGAGAGGCGGTTATGAAATTCATAGCAACGTGCATTGGATATGAAAAGTTAAATAGATTGGTATATAGAGTAATGCTTTTTTGAGACCCTTACTGTTGGGTGAGACCCTGAGACCCCATCATGGCCGTTGATTGGGTTTGCTTTTGGGGTCCAGATTGTGCCACGTGGAGGTGAGAGAACAAAAGCAACAATTTCGCTCACCTCCGATTTTTGAATTTCTCTCACCTCCACGTGACACAATCTGGACTCCAAAAGCAAATCCAATCAACGGACATGATGGGGGTCTCAGGGATTCACCCAATAGTAAGGATTTCAAAAGAGCATTCCTCTTGGTATATATAGAAAGGAAAGTATCATGTGAACCCCTTTTCATGAATCCATGGATCCCTCTTTTCAGCCGTTGATTGTATTTTTTGTGTGCACCAAATTGCGTCAGCGCATTAATGAAGCATGTGCAACTCACGTGTGCATTTGTCATGTGCAATTACGTGGCGCAATCTGGTGCACACAAAAAATGCAATCAACGGCTGCAAAGAGAGATCCATTAATCCATGAAAAGGAGAGTTCCACATAATACAACTTCTATATAAAAATTTATTGATAATATGCCATACAACTTGTAATAAAAAAAATTGAAAATGATTTTTTCTACTCAACAGCGGATCAAAAGCAAAGCCTAGTTGCATTTTCTCATACCAATTATCAAAATCTCTAAATCAACATCGCCGTAGCTCCGATGGACCCACCACCCTCGTCGGCGAATCTTATTCCTGCCGCCATATCTCACGCTTCATATACTGAGTCGGTAGAGTCGTCGCCTCGCTACCGGACAACAGAAACATGGGACGACCGCGAGTCGTTTTCCTCGACGGCTCCAGACGGAGGTGGTAAGCTCCGATTGATGTG
Source organism: Sedum album (assembly GCA_006409495.1). Lineage (NCBI taxonomy): Eukaryota > Viridiplantae > Streptophyta > Magnoliopsida > Saxifragales > Crassulaceae > Sedum > Sedum album. The sequence continues at coordinate 71,702 of QZGG01000556.1, forward strand.
TAGCTACAACGGACAAATCATACCTCGACCTAACGATAAGTGTCTCAGCTACGGCGGAGGTGATAAGCGAATGGTGGTCGTGGATCGGAACATCAGTTTGGGTGAACTCAAAGCTCGGCTTTCTAAAAACCTACTTGAGAGTCAAGCGTTTCGTTTGAAGTATCAGCTGCCGAACGAGGATCTGGACTCGTTGATATCGGTGACGTCAGATGAGGATTTGGAGAATATGATTGATGAGTTTGATCGGATTTGTGCGACTTCATCTGTTGCGAAATCGAGTAGGTTGAGAGTGTTTTTGTTTACCAGCAGGCGTGAATCCGCTTTGTCGACTTTGGACGGCGTTGTGAAGTCGGAGAATGGCTCCAAAGCGTTGGGGTTAGGGTTTTGGATTCTCAATCTGTAAATGGTGATTTGATTGGTGTTAATTTTAAGACAGGAAATTCAAGAGAATTTGATGCTGATTTGAGTAAAAATCAGAATCAGACTATGAATAACAATCAGCATGAGTCAGTGACTTTTGACACAATGTCTTTGTTTGGGTCAACAACTTCGTCACTGGGGAACTTGCCTCCAGTTAGAGTTAGGGTGGAGAGTAGAGGTGGTGGCGTCAATGGAGGGAATATGGTTCATGATCAGAGGCTGGCTGCAGTGGATGAGCAGTTTGCTCAGATGGGTGTTTCAGATGAGGGTTTTGCAACTAATGGTCTCGCCTAGTCCAATACCGACTGCTTTCATTCCTCCTGCTGCTGTTGAGGTAAGTCATGGGATGACTGTTGGGGAGCTGTCTGAGTGGCTTGTTGACGATGATCAGAGATCCGATCAACGAGGGACCGTAGGATATGTTGTAAACCAGAATCAACATCTGCTACATAGTCAATCACTTCAGCAGGAACAGAGGCAACAGAAGCCAAGTGGGATCTTTCATGTTGCTTCTCTACGTTCCGCTTCAAGGTAAATCCCATTGCTACCTAAATATTTTGTTTTTGCATTTTTTACTTCCTTGAGTGTTTTAGTGGATGCATTTTGTTGAATTATAGACAGTTTTGGATGAATGTGTATATGGTTGGCTTTTGCAGTGATGGAAGTATGTTGTATCAAGACCAAGTTGGGCATCTTCCCTCTGAGATAAGCAGGATAATTTCCAATCATGCGGATTCCAACAGCCCTAGGGTGCAGTGTCAACAAAAGGGTTCTGAATCTAGTTATTTATCAGACTCTCAGTTAGAGACACAGCAGCTGCTACAACAACTACAGCAGCAGCACCATCAAAACCAACAGCGCCATCAGAACCAACAACAGCTCCATCAGAACCAACAACAGCATCAGCAAAACCAACAACAACATCACCAGCAGCAGCACCAACATCACCAGCAACAGCAGCAGCACCAACAACACCAGCAGCATCAGCAACAGCAAGAGCACCTGCAGCAGCAGCAACATCAACAGCAAGAACACTTACAGCAGCAGCAACAGCAGGAGCATCAGCAGCAAAAGCAACAACAGCACCAAGAGCAGCAGCAACAATTTGTTCAACCTAGAGCACACTACGACCGACATCCCCAGAATGCAGTGCCAATATCCCAGTATTATCATATGTATTCCCCACCATCACAGCCTCACCGGCCTCAGCTTGATCAGCAACAGTATCCTTTTTATTTCACACCACCAACAACAAGGCAGGCCCAGCAAGCTTACAATATGTATGGGCAACAAGCCGCCTTTGGTGAGCCTTCAAATACTTCCCCTTCGAGTTGCCCTCAAGAATTCTTCCACCGTGCAACACAAACCATGGCTCAACCTCAAAATTCACCTTCAGCTGCCAATTCTGGTTATGCTTATGAATACTCTGACCCTGCTCGTGCGCAAATGTATTCCTCTCAACTGCTTGCACAACCAGCTCAATATCAAACAATGGAGTTATCAGATGCTTCAGCAGCCCAAAATCCCAAAGACAACAGGAATTACCAGAGCAGTACTCAGTCACAGTAAGCAATTCTGGTAATGAGGAAACTATAACTGAAACGAAACGGTTTGTAATCTTTCATTAGATTCTGTTTTATTGTCACTGGTAGTTTTATCAGTTTGTATAATAAGCTACTATGTTTCTGCTTTCAATTATGTGTGATGTCTCTATACCGCGTATGTATAAACTCTTTGTTGTGCTTAATTCTTTTATTCAGCACAAGCTTTTTCTTACTGTACCTAATGCAGTTGCCTGTCACTACTCGCAAGTTTATTTTGGGATGACAAACAACTTTATTGTAAGTGTTTATATCACTGTATAAATGTCTTTTTGTTCAAAACGATGTGACCCTCTATTGCAGTATCACGCTGGAGGGTTAGGTCGGATGTATCAAACAGTTAAAAAACAAAAACCCTTCTTCTTTATAAGTGCCCCTGTTTAGGCCATGTTTAGAAGCTCTTGGCTCTCAAATGCGAGATATGGCAACGAAGGCGATTTCGTTAGAGTCAACAAACATGAACTAGTTAGTGGAAAAGATACTTTTAGGAGAAGTGCAAAAATGTGTCACCAATACGTAGTTGTTTGTCCTAACTCCAAAATATCCTAAACGTCGGTTAAATTGACATTTTGGACTAAATTTTAAAGTTGTATACACAATGAAAAACTCCTATTACATAAAGAACCATAAGCAAATTATAACATTTTTATATCTGGCTCTATCGCTTAAATTATCACATGGTACCAGATACATGTTACAAAATGCACCACCAAGTCAACTATTTATGTAATTAGAAAAGCAAACTCAAATAAGCCTACTCACTCAAAATATATGATTTGAATTACTCCTTTCTGGGTCTGCACTGTTTCTTCAACAAAATCCTCTGTTGAACTCATTGTTGCAATATCTGATTATTTCGACTGATCATTTCATGGAATGTTTTCCTCCGTCGCCAAATTTGGCGCATCCATGACCATTAGTAACCTGCAAATTGAAACCATGAATGTGTTTAGAGTAGGGATGCACAAATTGAACCCATTAGTAACTTACATCTTTCAAACATATATTTACCTAAATCAAGCATTACTGTTTTCCACTATAAGCACGTCTGAACTATCTCAGCACAACTATACTGATTAAAACATCTTTATTTTTATCATTTGCTCAAGTACAACATAGTAATAACAACATATTGAAGTTTTATAACTGGCATTTAATGAAGCTTCGCAAAATCAATGTACATAAGACATTAATGCACATACATCTAAATTACTCCATACAAAAGGTGAATTTAGTGCGACTTAATACGAGACTGATAAGCCATTACAATAAGTAAGCAAGTGATGCATGAAAAACACATATCAAGTGATCATGCAAAGACAGTACTAATAGTAATATACAATATCTTTAACAACTAACACCGTCCGTCATTAGTTTTATAATGAATTATAATATTAAATTCATGAGATTCTGTATTAAGTAAATACTGTCTTCTGAAACCAAAAGTTAAAGATGATAAGAATGAAAATTCAGATCACTTTCACAGCACTGAAGTGTGTGTTATTGAGCAGAATCTCTATGAATCTATGTGACAAAGATATTCAATGGAACACGACTAAGAAACAAACAAAAGATGTCAGCTTGTGCATCATGAAGATATAGCCAAGAAACAAGTAAAGGAATATCCACCCAAGAGATGAGGCTTACCAGAAGATACTTGTGGCCTCGACAATCCGAAATGGGAATGATTGTCAGGGCAGCACCAGCAAACAAGCCGTATTGCAATCCCAGATAATGATCACTACTGCCACGTCTTATTGAGGAGGTAAGTGATACGATTTAAGTTCGTATCAGGAATACAACACAGAATGATAGAAGAAGAGTAGAATAGTTAAGAACAGATTAGAGTTTAGAAAGGAAGAGGTTGAAGAAGAAGATTACAAAAGATACTGATTAATTCATTGCTTATCCCCTTTCTCAGGCCACACATCACTATTTATACACTCTCTAATACAATTGCAAATTATATTTAAGTCCCTAGTTTAGGTACGTAACATTCCTTCCCCCTTCGAAAGACCTTGTCCTCAAGGTCATAACTTCCGGTGGTCTCGGCCAAGCAAACCATAACCATTCAAAAGCAGCCTCACTGTCCCAACTCATCATACCCAAAATATTGAAATAAGCAAACTGTGGAATGTGGAAGCAAGTGCCGCTTAACCTGACAAATTCAGCAACATACGTAGCTTTGAAGTCCAGAAATAAACACCTCATGTTGATCCATTTGTTCAACTCGAAAAAGCATGCATCCAACTCCTTGATCAAGTCCTTATACATCTTCATAACCTCATTATATGTCACTGTTGGTTTTGTAGCATTGAACACACCAAGCACATTTCGTACTAAAATCATGATGTCATTCTCACCCAATGTGAAACTATTGAACTGCCTCACAATTAGTTGTTTGAGCTTAGCCTCCTCTTCAGGTGGTACATTCAAATGTAAGTTGATCTTGTTATTGTTTTTCACATCGTTAAATTCATGATGCATAGGTGAGTCATCAAACCAAGCTATCAACCACTGTCTGCACTCCACTTTCTTCGAGTTGTCATCTGTAAGGCATGTAAGATCAACGTCGTAAGGTCCAATTTCAGTAAAGAACCCGAGCTCATTAGAATTCGAAAATTGTGCACCACTAATACAAAAGCCATCATAGAAATAACCCCTGCCTCCTCTAAAATAATAAAACATCTTAAGACCAGAACCAATGATACAGTAGTTCAGACATTTTTGAACTTGTAGCTCATATAGCACTGCATCGTTCATGGTGTCAAATTTGGAACCAAAAATGCTCCACGGATGAAAACAATTATATCCATCCATATAAATCTCACACTCCACCTTAAAATTTCTTGGACAAACCTTTGGCCAATATAGTAACTGATTCATTTGGATCATAGAGAACACTAAACTCCGTTGTCGTTGCTCCGTGAGATACGAAATGTAATAAAAGATCATGATAGTATAACACCAAACGTGACCGCAAGTATCAAAAAAATTATAATCCATTTGCACTACTAGTAACAGTTCTTCCCACATCACCACTGCTCTCACCCTTTCAACTCTTAGTTTGATCATCCAAGGTTCCATAACATCAATTGACTGCGTGAACCTCAACACAAAGTGTGTGGCAACATCAGTTACCTCGACACTTTTCATGGTTGTTCTGGTTAAGCTTAACAATTGAACTGTATCGGGAGGAAGCGGAGGGGGTTTTCTTGGTGCAATCTCCTCCAAATATGTATTTTCAGCAGCAACCAAATAACCTTGCTGTCTAGTATAGCTCAATGGCATCCCGAAAGGTATAAGAAAATTCAGTATGGCATTATCGCAAACACCTGATGTGTATAAATAAGCAATCTTGGTTGTAAAGGTCACGGAAAGATCAACCTCATGCTCCAAATCAACATAAAGTTCTTCATCCTTTTTGTGCAAAATATGGCATCGAAGATTGTTGTTGACTTCCGGTTCAGAATAATTAAAAGCTTTTGTCAATGACTCAAGATAAACAGCAACGTTGATCAACCCCATTAGGCTCTGATCAACTCCATGAGCTTCAGTACACATTATCCAAAATGGCTGAATTTTATAATAATAAGCAAAGGTGCTCACAAAAATTTCAGAACAAGTAAACTTGATTCTTCCAAATGAGCTTAAGATATGAGCACTAACCCTGAACTTGAATTGTAGCATGATTTCAATAATGCTTCCAGTATTTAAAATGCCTCGTGCTCTCTTCTTCCATTCCAAAAACAAACACCATCCATTAGGTGATCTCTTGACATACTGCGACATCATTAAATATACCAGGTTTCTTAGCACAACACTCTTCGTCCCATTTTCCGCAAACACACTAGGAGCATTAGACCCGTTATCTTGTTTTTTACACTCTTCAACATCACCTTATAAAGTACCACAATGTTATGCCACAACCAATCATACTCAAACTTTTCCAGATTCTGAACCACTCCGACTTTACTCAATCCAAGTTCCATATACTCGAACAAACATGAGATGTAAAAAATAGTCTCCACCAAGTGTATCAGCTGATCACAACTCAAGAAATTTTCCAAACCAACAATTTCAATGTATCTCAACTTATAATTCAAAATGGGAGCCTTCTGCCATGATATGAAACTTTCATTAATGTCGGGTGGTAATGGAGGAGGCTTTAATAACAAAGATTTTTCTAATTTCAATCTCTCATCATCCAAATAATGTTGATTCATAGTATACTTTACTGGTGCAACACGAATGATAGAGACCTTCACTTTGACATTTCCACAAACACCTTGAGTGCATAAACTAAAAACTGTATCCCAAACATTAGATGTTGCAGTAAAACCTAATTTCGCATATCCTTCATAGTCAATATCTCCGGCTACAACCAACATAGGGGTCTTAATCAAAATTACCTCATGAATCATAGCCGAGATCCTTCCATTTGATGTAAGAAACTCCAGCGGTGTTTCAAGGATCATTTCCTCCTTAGATAAGTCAATATCTAAATCTCTATTTGATGTAATCAAATCTGTTTCTAAATCTCCTTCTTCATCTCCCTTTGAAGGTTTTGATGAACGGTTGATTGATTCAATCATATCTAAAGACATAACACACTCCGATTGTTTATGTGAGCTCAATATCTCACGCGATGGAGTTGTCAGATCCACAACAGCAGAATCAGGGTAGCTGTAAGCAATCGGCTCGATTGTAACATCCACTTCTTTTGTACTGTTTTCCATGTACCCCATGCTTTTTCCAAAGTTGATAATCATCCTTTCTAACTTTTCTGTTTGTGTCTTAACGGTCGCACTCTGATGGCGAGATAATGCTTCCATCCTTTCAAAACGTTTATTAATCTCGATGAGTTTTTTGTTAATATCCATCAATGCTTCTATTTCCGCAGGGCTGAGTTCGTCGTCCGATTCTTGACTGTTCATCTCTCGATGAAGAAGCACCATTTGATACGATTTAAGTTCGTATCAGGAATACAACACAGAATGATAGAAGAAGAGTAGAATAGTTAAGAACAGATTAGAGTTTAGAAAGGAAGAGGTTGAAGAAGAAGATTACAAAAGATACTGATTAATTCATTGCTTATCCCCTTTCTCAGGCCACACATCACTATTTATACACTCTCTAATACAATTGCAAATTATATTTAAGTCCCTAGTTTAGGTACGTAACAGTAAGCGGCGCACGTGTTGAATGCAAAGCATCGCACGTATATCTTCCAATACCCGTAACTAACTTATTTACCAGATCCAGTTCAGTAAAGGCGGCTTTCTCTGCTTTTACCACTATCTCTCATCGCCAAAACAGCTAATAAGATGGCTCAAATCATTAAGTGCACCTGCATCAATGCCGCCACTTTTTCTAAAGCTTTAGGCATTTTGGCTTGGCATCTTAATAAAAGGAGAGAGACTAACAAGTCCGCGGACTGGAAAACTGGATCACTTAACGCTGAAGACCTGCAAATAACAGAGGGTGAGGTGACTTAACCAGAAAGTTTAGCCGTAATTTGGGAATTTAATCAGGATGATTCCATGTTTTAACACACATACACTACCGGCCCCGCAAGTGCAGACAGTGACTTCACTAAATTTCCAATGCATTCACTAAATAACAGGCTATACTGACAGACCCAATGCATCCACTAAATTCCAATAATAACAGGCACAAACATGTACTTCTACTCCCTTCGTTCCACTATGTTTGTCCACTTTGATTATTTTATACTTCACAAATAATCAAAAAGATGGACAAATTTTATGGGACGGAGGGAGTATATATCAAACACTAGGAAACATTCATGCCCGCAAATTGGTTTTACAAACTGAAAACATACTAATTCCAGTTTGCGCGTCCTGCAACAGATGGGAAAATTTATCAAGAAACCAACACGGTTCCCGTTATATTATCTGTTAGAACTCTGAAAGCAGGCCAGTAGCATCATAACATCTGTCAGTTGATCTACAGTACAAAGTGATGCGGCACAGCTAAAAACACTATTAGTCACCAAATGCACGTGTTACACTATGTATCATCACAATTCACAGTTCTGTGTCTGCTATCTTTGAAACATCTATATAAATAGCTAGTAGCTAAAGTGTTACCCGATTCCTCCATAGGATTGCCTTTTCATCCTTACAGATCCTAGCTGCTTCTTTAGGTGGATCTCATTCAAACATGAGCGACTTACCACCAACCTGGAGATTCCTTGGTGGCACCTCAAGAGGCAGTGTAGAAAAAGAGTCAGCTTCTACAGAGGAAGAAATGCCAATCATCGATTACATAGTGCCGGCTCAGTTACCTTCCACTTCTAGTTCAAGAGAATCAAACGATCTCTCTGATATTTTTCGAGTATCATCTTCTACTCATTTTCAGGAACCTTCATTGCCACTTATAGCTGAAGCAAATGATGATACCAACCTAGGAGTAGTTAAGCTTGGGGAACCAAGCACTAGTACCAGAAAAAGGAAAAATCAGGAACTGGAGCTGCACGAAAGATCAAATGAGGTAAGATAAAAGAGAGGTTCTGTGATGTGGTTTCCATGTTACAAGCACTTCTGAAAGACAGTTTTGTTTCCAGAAAATTGAGCAGCTTGCCAGTCAATCAAAAAAGGAGGAGAAGAAAGCTAAAAAAGCAAGATCTACAGAGATGCACAATTTTTCCGAAAGAGTGAGGAATTTATTAAGAACATCGATGATGGGACCCATTTGTTCTAAATAAAGGTTATTTTTGTCGCTAATGTGACTATATGTCTGTATGTTCATCAGAGGAGGCGCAGACGAATAAAGGAGAAAATTAAATCCTTACAGCAGTTAATACCCAACAGTGATAAGGTCCAGCTTCAATTCCTTCGTCTGAGGTCTATGATATGTTGTTACTACTTTGGATGATATGCATCTGATCTAAATAATAATACCTTTAAAGCTTTTGTACACATTGTTATCTAGTTCATTTGGTTTATTCTGCTTTCCATTCTGTATACAGAGGGACTGTGCCTCAATCTTAGATGAAGCAATCCAGTACTTGAAAACACTCAAGAATCAAGTTGCTCAAGTAAGAAACTGATTTAGTGTTTCCTCGCGAAAAATGAGATTGCTAGCCTTAATAACATCTAAATTCTGTGATACACTTTGTTAACAGATTCAGATGATGTCTACGAGCATGGGTACAGTCTACTGTAATCCATACATGGCAGCCACAGGGATCCCAAACATGCCAGTGGCCCAGTATTCTCCTAATGGCCCATTCGGTCATGGCATGAGGTTAGTTCCATTGGTGCCAATGCCCTCTCCCACACCAGGTCCCTCTGGAATCATGCCACTAGTTCAGGGTCCTAAGGAACTTAGTCCATCTCTATCAATATTGAGAACTAACAGTTTACCAGATCTACAACCCATAAACACTTCAATCCCGACTTCGCATCTTGACGGTCAAAGCAAAGTAGGAACTCCCTTCAAAGAATTACAAAGTGATGCTTGTGGTTCTCAAGAAGCGCCAACTTCAAGCCAGGTCTTTCTCTATCACTCATTCAATAAACACACAATTTTATGCCCTATCCGTCAACAAGCTGATGATAAATTCTTGTCTGCAGATAATTTCCAAACCCGGTCCAGGTTCTATAGTTCACGCAACTCATATTATACACCAGCAAAAGAGAGGCAGGATCCTATAGGGTAGATATCTTTAGATCTATTGTACCCCCCTCTAATCGATAACTTATCGTCCAGTTCTGGGTATCGTGAGAATTTCTAATATACTATCACAAGTATCAGATCTGGCTATGCCGAATATATACTATCACAAGTTGTATCAGTTGTCAGTGCTAGCAGTAATCTACATTTCATCTCCCTCTTACGCTATTTTTTTCATGCTACTGTAGCCTTACTTGCGTTTACTCAATAGTAACAATTTACTATATTGCACCAAAAATTATTACTGATTAACAAGGTATGCGGCACATCATATTTGATATTAATAGTCTACTTTTTTCTAAACATTCAATAGGAAAAAAGAAGTATCTCAGCTGGTTTAAAGGGCGTTCATAAATTAATGTAGAAACTAACTCACCTCCGTAACCCCAGCCTCAAATCAAATCTTCCACAACTCTGATGTACTCTGCGACAATGAATTTAAATGATCAAACCATGCAAAATAATAGCCTAAGAAGACAACTACTAAAATCCAGACTACCTTATTGATGGAAAATTCAGGTTCTAAACAAAAAAACGAAGCAATACCTGATTACGACTCATGCCTTCATCAATCAACAACGCGATGCGAATCTCGAAAGGATAGAGCAACAACCGTAAGACTTAATCGCAGCGGAATTGCGGAAAGCGATTTTTAAAATCATAAAGTGAGTACGAAAGATGAATTTGGGATTTCAACTCTCTCGCGCGGGACTTTCTGGAGAAGTGGCGTCTAGGGCTTACAAGCATCGCAAAATGGGCCGACATTCAAGCTATGCCCAATAAGATTTTCAAGTGCGGCTCAAACTGGTGCACTTTTTTTAAAAAAATTATTCTCTTTGCGAATAGAAAATGAGTGATTGTTCGATAGACCGTTATGAAATTAATATGGGGTTGTAAATATTTAATGTTTGACGCACCGGGTACAAGCAAGTCAAATTAATTATTATTATTTTCCAAAAAATTAGGGTGAGTTTGAGTGCGTCATTTCGATAATTTACCTACTTGATGATATGTTGATAATATGATTATTATCGGTGATGATTATGATGGAATTGAGTTATTAAAGTCAGACTTGGCTCGATGTTTTGCTATGAAAGATCTAGGTTTGTTGCGTTATTTTTTGGGTATAGAGTGGCCTTCTCTCTGAAGGGTTATCTTCTCTCACAATCGAAATATATTACAGATATCTTTCAGCGTGCTCGTCTCACTGACAACAGGATGTTGACACCCCACTAGAGACAAATTCGTTATCCTCCTTCTGATGGATCTTCCCAACCTGATCCAAGTTTATACCGAACAGAGGTTGAGAGCCTTGTTTACCTCACGGTTACTCATCTTGATATAGCACATGTTGTTCATGCTGTTAGTCAGTTTGTCACTGCTCCTACCACAGTTCGTTGGGATGTTGTTTTGCGTATTCTCAGGTGTTTTCGCGGTACTTAGTTTCAGAGTCTTCTGTTTCCTTCATCCTCTTCGTTAGAAATGTGTGCTTACTCTGATGTTGATTGGGTTGGTGATCCTACCGATCGTAAGTCTACTACTCAATTTTATATTTTCCTTGGAAATTCTGTCATCTCTTGGAAGAATAAGAAGCAAGATGTCATTTCTCGCTTTTCTACCAAAGCTGAGTATTGTGTTATGGTAACGACTATATGTGATATTGTTTGGTTACGTCGGTTACTTACTCATCATCTGACATCACTATACTTGGACAATCAGAGTGTCATCAAATTGTTCGCTCAGTCTTTTATGAAAGGACCAAACACATTAAGATTGACTGTCATCTTACTCGTCACCATTTACAGCTTGGCACGATTGCATTGTCTTATGCTCCCTCTTCTTTTCAGATTGCAGATTCGTTCAAAAAGGCTCATTCCACGTGGCGCTTCCATATATTGACTGACAAACTCTCAATGCTTCATTTTGTAGCATCGTGAGTTTGAGGGAATATTAGTGTAATCTATTATTTGAATAAGGATATTTTAGTTTTTTGTAAGTGTTATATAATCACAAATCCTACATTATAATCTACAGGCTTATCGATTAATTAATTTCTCCAAACTTTCAAAAACAATAAAAGATCATTCTAAATGATCACATATATAAGTCATGTATGGCGTGGAAAACCCTGTTGAAATGCACACAAAAAATCAAAAAGTAAAGCACTACAAGAAATTTGATTTGAACATAATGGTAAGATATCTTCAAGTGGAGGACTGACCTGATCTTCCATGGCGGCTGTCGCATTCAACCTACATTTTCAGTTCCATTTAAGCGTCCCTCCAATAATTGTCAATCTTTCATTCAAGCAAAAAATGATACCCATAAAGAGATGGAATCAACACTACAAGATGCAAAAAAGGTTTGTTAAAACAACGTGAGAAATTTGCATTGAAAATTCTCAAGGCAACATCTGCCAAAGAGTTGAATTAAAACAGTCAATAATAGAGGCATGGCAAGTATACAACTCCCTGTCCTTGTCATGATCTCATAGCTCCTCAAACCACCCAAAACATAGTCAAACAAAACATCCTCAAAAAACTCAACCTTTTGAGTTACCTGCAACAATTCTTCACTGTATAAGATTTCTTCATTAGTACTGTCCATCTGCTGGTTGTGTGGCTCATTCAAGCTTTGAGCTTTGAAGTCTTAAAGCCTCTGAGAACATGAAGAATCACTTCATTTTAGCTGCCATCATTCTTTTGGGATGTTTGACCAAGTTTTGTGAATGTTTGGATCCAAAGTTTGCAGCTTGCGAGTCCAGATCATGTACCGACAAAGGACAGCAAATCAGCTACCCATTTTACATAAAGGGTGTGCAAGAAAGCTACTGCGGGATGCCTGGGTTTGAAGTCACTTGTGGCAGCAATGGAGAGATTCTCATCGGCATTTCGTCGAACACATACCGGGTAGACCGAATTGACTATGTCAAACAGCAATTCAGAGTCGCAAGTGTCCTAATTTTGAAATTGAGAGACACATGTGAAGCTCCAATGCGTAACTTGACGACGGTGACGGGTCTGCGATTCGATGTTGTCCCAAATCAAAATGACAGTTTGTATCTCTATACGTGCCCTAATTCGCCAATTTCCCAAACCCTAGCTCCGTACAAGTTCAGCTGTTCCACAGAAAAAGACCCGTCTCTAAAATCCTTCGTTGCGTTGTTCGGCGATGACCCACATATGAAAGATGCGAGAATAGTGTGCGAACAATCAGTGCGGACGATTGTGAACCGTGAAGGAATGGCTGGAAACTTCAATGGATCTACTGCTGATGGCAATTGGGATTACTATGAGGAGGTGTTGAATAGAGGTTTTTGGTTGGATTGGAAGGCCACGAATTGCACTGAGTGTACTTCTACCGGAGGCCGTTGCGGGTTTGATGAAACAGATTATCGATTCTGGTGTTACTGTTCTGATCGGCCTCATTCTCGGTGGTGCCGTTCAGGTATAAAGTTTGTATCTTTCTCATTTTATTGATTGCATTGATGCTTCCATTGTTGCACTTTGACTTCTTGCTGTTGCCGTTGTTTGAAAAGATTGGAGATAATTTACATTACAGAAATCGTCAAATTCTGATGATAGCTTGCTGCTGCATATTGATGAAATTATGCGATTTTAAAAGATGTTTGAATCATTTTTCCGTTATTTTCTTTACAGAAAAGTTGAATAAAGGACTGATCATCGGAGTAGGTAAGACCCCTCCCTGCTTTTTTCCTGGCTTTGAAGCTTGTGTATTGGTGGTTTGAGCAATGTGCTTTTGAATTTTTTGCAGTTACTGCTAGCTTTGTGTTGATGGTGTTATTGAGTACTTTCCTTATATGGTGTCTCTACAAGCGCAAATATGCATCAGCTGTCTTTCTGATGAAGCGTATGTCCTCTAATCTGTCATCAAGGTCAGATATTGATACAAGCAGTTTATATTTTGGTGTACCTGTGTTTTCATATGCCGAGCTTGATGAAGCCACTAATCACTTTGCGGAGGATAGAGAGCTTGGAGATGGAGGTTACGGAGCTGTTTACTATGGTAAGAGAATAAGTCACAAATGTTCAGTTTGGCTTTATGGGATGTACTCTTTCCAAATGCAACTGATGATGGATGTGACTTATTCTATTAGGGGTCCTTAAGGATGGCCGAGAAGTGGCAGTCAAACGTCTGTACGAACACAACTACAGACGAGTAGAGCAATTCATGAATGAAGTGGAGATACTCACTCGCCTGCGTCACAAAAATCTGGTATCCTTGTATGGCTGTACTTCGAGGAAGAGTCGTGCACTCCTCCTTGTGTATGAATTCATACCTAATGGCACAGTAGCTGACCATCTTCACGGTGATAGAGCCAGCCTCAGCCCACTCTCATGGTCTATCCGTATGAACATAGCTATAGAAACCGCTAGTGCACTGGCATACCTCCACGCCTCTGACATCATCCACCGTGATGTGAAAACCAACAACATCCTCCTCGACAATAGTTTCAGCATCAAGGTTGCCGATTTTGGGCTTTCAAGACTCTTTTCAACAGACACCACCCATGTCTCAACCGCCCCGCAAGGTACTCCAGGCTATGTGGACCCTGAATACTACCAGTGCTATCAGCTAAGTGATCGGAGTGATGTCTACAGCTTCGGAGTAGTCCTGATCGAGCTCATCTCATCCTTGCAAGCAGTTGACATGAGCAGAAGCCGGGGTGATATAAATTTATCCAATCTTGCCATAACCAAAATCCAAAACCGTGCACTCCAGGAACTAATCGACTCCAACTTAGGCCAGGAATCCGATCCAGCTATGTCCACCATGATCAGCTCAGTCGCAGAGCTTGCCTTTCAGTGCCTGCAGCACGATAGGGAAATGCGACCATCTATGAATGAAGTCTTGGAAGTTCTGAAACAAATACAAAGCTCAAGCACACCATCTGAGAAGCCTATAGACATCCACATCGACAGAATCAAGAGTATTGCACCACAGCCTTCCCCTTCTCCTGAAACCGATCGCATTGGACTTCTAAAGACAACGCAGCAAGTTCATTCAACAGACTCTAACTCAGAAAACTGGACTACATCTTCCAGCAACAGCTAACACCAGGTCTCCTCTCACTTTCCTCTTCCCCGTTCTTATTTCAGAAAATGTAAATAGTTGACAGAGTCACGACTTAACATGTGTAAATGAATTTCCAGTTCTTGTCAGGCTAAGATGAACATTTTACTAGTATCTAGGTTACCAGAATGTCATGGTTTAGACATCAAATGTGAAACCAAAAATACCGCATTGCTAATGATTAGTTTTTTAGCGTTCTTCTTTGGTTTTCTACTGTAATGAGAAAACTGTAGCTGGGGTGTACATCCTTATTATTCATAGATATAAAGTAAGTTGTTTCTGGAATTCCAAGTGATTTTACGTCACAGACAGATCTATCAAATTAATCTTGTACGAGAGAGCACCTAATTGTATTCTATTTTTTGTGTTGCAGATGGAAACTAGATGGAAATGATCATCTGTTGGATGCCAAATGAGTGACAAGTCTTAGGAATATTACAGCAGATGAGGTAAGGTTAGTTTGATCAATCTATGTCACTAAAATAGTTCTTAGTGATCTATTATTATTGCCAACTATATTACAGCTGCATATGATCCACATTTCGCATACTATGCCAGAACAAAACTTTTCCCATCAGGTGATGATATTCTTTTCCACCTATCTGAATTGCCAAAGCTCATCTGTGTTCCACGCAGTGTCATCTTCTGCCATCCAATCATCTTCTGCTGCTTGGGAACATGGGAACAGCCATGAATTATCTGGTCCTATTGGTGACATTATCGCAAAGCTCAAGTAACATTCAGGGTCATTTGGGTATTTGTAATTATACAAGTCACTGTCTGCATTTTCACTTGGACTTATTGGCGTATATGGCTGGTCTGGAATTAGTAGCATCGAGTTACTGCCACTGCCACCTTGACTTGGAAAGCCTGAGCTTATTGGAGGTGGTGAAGAGGACGTGCAATGATCATGACCATCCTTAGCTTTATGAGAATTTCCTGTGGTTGTGGTATCTTCATTTGTTTGATTCACTTCTGCCACACAAAAGGCGCGGAAAGATTCAAGATATCTATCTGATTCAGCTCGTTTGAGCTGGCGTGCTTGGCTATGAGCTCTTGTTCTCCAGTAGTTTTTAATCTCATTGTCAGTCCTCCCTGGTAGATGGTGCGCAATTTTCGACCACCTACAGTATAAAGAGAAAAAAGTGAAAATATTTCTTCTGACGGTACAAAATGGGTCATATACATGCACTATCCATCTTCGAGAAACTCTTAGTTAAAAAGTACCTGTTACCCCATTTTGAGTGGAGCTCAGAGATTATGGACTTTTCTTGTGGTGTAAGGTCCCCTCTCTTTATATCTGGTTTCAGGTAATTTAGCCATCTCAGCCTGCAGCTCTTTCCGGTCCTCTTCAATCCTGTAATCAGAGTCAAAGTTCAGATCAGGAAAAACCACAGCCACAAGGATAAAAGAAGTGAAGTACCTGAGCATCTAGCTAGCAAGTTCCAATGTCCTTCCCCATGGGAGGCAATGTATTGTATCAGCATATTGTCTTCCTGCTTCGTCCACAGCCCTCTTCTTAGCTCAGCTTCTTCTATTACCCTTGCATTCATTTTACTTCTACAGTATTCTGGTTTCATGATACAAAAGAAGCTGTCGAAGTTGGGCTCGGTGGGTTAAATAAGGTTGACATGATAGCTCGCATAGGGATGATATTCAATGATCAGACAGTGGAAAGTGCCATTTTTCACATTTTGTTGGAATCTGTCAAAAGTTGTACAGATGATGCCGAGAGATACTAAGGATAACTATGAGTGAACACATGGGTGTTTTGGTTTTGAGTTTGGCACACTTTTTTTGCCAATGAGCATACAGTGTATGTACAAAAATGACCGTTTGAACGCTCAGGACCAGACGTGGCCCGGTAGTAACCTCATTTCATTCTAAATATAAATTTATTCAACGTGGAAAGTAACAAGTGCTACGACTGGAAAGCTAAGATGATTCAGATCTTGAATTGATTAGCCGGGCTTGTACAAGGGCAGTGTTTGTATTCTTTTGATCAAGTAAACTGATAGAAATGTTCTCAGTATCTGAAACTGCATGGCTGAAGGTATTGACAAAGTCTTCAATTTATTCTTGTTTGTGGTGGTCCATTTGCTGAGAACTAAGCTTGAATGATTGCCCAATTGCTTTTAACCAAACTACATAAAGCTTGACATGAGTTGCAAACTCGGGCTTCCCTCGGAGCTATCAGATTCCTGTGAGCTGTTGGTCTAATACTACATTCGTCATACAATGGGGTGAAACGAATGCCAATTGTATATGCCTATGTCGGTATTTATTGCCTATGGTCTGCAGATGGAAATTCGATGGACCCAATCATCTATTGGAATTTGGATGATAAATGAGTGACAGATCTTCGGAAAATTACAGTAGACGAGGTAAGGATGCTCTACAATCTCTGTCACTAAAATAGTTCTTAGTAATCTATTATTATTGCCAACTATATTACAGCTGCATATGATCCACATTTCACTTACTATGGGATAACAAAACTCATCCTATCAGGTGATCCTGTCCATTTCTACCTATCTGAATTGCCAAAGCTCATCCGTGTTCCAGGCATTGTCAGCTTCTGCCATCCAATCATCTTCTTCGGGTTGGCAACATGGGAACAGCCCTGAATCATCTGGTCCTATTGGTGACATTATCGCAAAACTCAAGTCCTCTAAGCTATAGTAACATTCAGGGTCATTGGGGTATATGTAATTGTACAAGTCACTGTCTGCATTTTCACTAGGACTTATTGGTGTATATGGCTGGTCTGGAATTAGTAGCATCGAGTTACTGCCACTGCCATATTGACTTGGAAACGCTGAGCTTATTGGAGATGGTGAAGAAGGCATTGAATGATCATGATCGTCCTTAGCTTTCTGAGAATTCCATGTGGTTGTGGTATCTTCACTTGTCTGATTCACTGCTGGAACACGAAAGGCGCGGACAGACTCAAGAAATCTGTCTGATTCAATTCGTTTGAGCTGGCGTGCTTGGTTATGAGCTCTTGTTCTCCAGTAGTTTTTGATCTCATTGTCAGTCCTCCCAGGCAGATGGTGCGCAATTTTTGACCACCTACAGTATTAAGAGAAAAAATGAAACGTTTTCCTCTGAAGGTACAAAATGGGTTATATTATCAATCTTCGAGAAATTCTCAGTACAAACAGTACCTGTTACCCCATTTTGAGTGAAGCTCGGAGATTGTGGATTTTTCTTGTGGTGTAAGGTTCCCTCTCTTTATATCTGGTTTCAGGTAATTTAGCCATCTCAGCCTGCAGCTCTTTCCAGTCCTCTTCAGCCCTGTCATCAGAACAAAAGTTCAGATCAAGAAAAATCGAACCAGAATATTTTTGTTTATTTAAAGGGTGAGGAAGTATAAGTGAAGTACCTGAGCTTCTAGCTAGAAAGTTCCAATGTCCTTCGCCATGGGAAGCAATGTACTGAATCAGAATAGTGTCCTCTTGAAGCGTCCACGTCCCTCGTCTAAGCTCAGCCTCTTCTAGTACTCCTGCACTCATTATTCTTCTTCAGTATTCTGCTTTCGTGATACAAAAGAAGCTTTCTAAGTTGGAAGTTATAATTCTTGGACCGAGACCTTGTGGTTAAATAAGGTTGGCAGTATAGCTTGCATAGGGTTATAAAAAGTGCGCCTGATTTTGCCGGTTTTTCACGTATTTTGGGAAACTGACAAAAGTTGTACAGATGAGGGGCGAGGGCGAGAGATGCTTGGGATATCTATGACTTAACACACATGGGTGTTTAAAGTTCGATTTCAACGTAGAGTGTAATAAACGGACAATCGAAATGCTAAAATGTTTATGGTCTCGAGGTGATTACCCATGCTTGTTGTCGGAGAACAGTATATATTCATGGGTTCGATACCTGGTGGGTGCTATGGGTGTAAAAATGTTAGAAATATTCTCAGTATCTGAAACTGCATGATCAAGTATATTGACGAAGTCATCTATTTATTCTTGTTTTTGGCGGTCCATTTGCTGAGAAGTAAGCATGAATGATCGGCCTATGGCTTCCAACTGAACAACATTATGAACAGCGAATTTAGGCTGCCCTTGGAGCTATTACATTTATCTGTAAGCTGTTGGTTCTCATACTACATTCGTCATACGAAGGGGTGTAAATGAACGCCAGTCGAATATGTCTCTGTCTGTATTTTTATGCCATATGATCTGAATACATTTCGAAGCTAAGGTCACAAGAAAGGCTACATTTGTCGTCTGTCGATTAGGTCCGGATGGGCATTGCAAGGAACTGGCCAACATTTTAAGGAAATGACAAGCAAACGCTGCATGGCTTTTGGTTCTGGCATGAACATACCACTGCTGTTGGTATTTTTGACCTGATTCATAAAATGCTGTTTTTGTCCTTTTGCCTTAACCTGGAAGAACAAGTTGCAACTGCACGTGCGGAACATTTCAACTGGGCCTTCTAGATGGATATCCGATCTTGGGCCCAAATGCAAGACAGGCTCATGTACAGAAATCTCTACATTTCAACTGTTGAAGGACTAGACAGATCCCAGAATTAAGTTTTTACTGTATATTTAGTACGTGATAATTACGTGTTTTGCAAATATAACGAATCTCACTATGATACTACATTTTTGTTTGAAAGGCTTTTAGGGAAGTCTTTGTGCATCCAAACCTACTTAAACTTAGAGAGCTCATAATTTCAATGATAGCATGTGCCAAGGCTAAAACTCTATAACATGGGCTTGGTACAAAGGGAAGACTTATTATGTTTGGAAGTTCCTAATTGTTTCATGATTCTTGTCTATGAAGCGTGGAACTCTAGTTTCGACGATCGTTCACTTTCGAGAAATCTTACGACTGTACTTGGAAATGTGAAAAATCGGGTATTTGGACGGTTGAGCCTAAGTCCTTCGAAGTTCGGTAGCAAGATCATATGACCCGCTTCACTCGGGATTTTTTTTGCGGATTTCCGTTGTCTTATTCGGTTTATGGAGAGCAAAATTATCTATATTTTTAGTTTTGTGAGGTGTTAAAATTCAATTCACACAGCTCAAAATATAAACACAAGAAGAAAGAGTGAGCTAGTCTATGTAAACCTACTTTAAACTGAGGCTTCAAACTTCAACAATCAATGCTTCATCAAATTTGCAAGTTTGGTAAACTTAGAATAAAGACAACAAAACTGAAAAATAAGGAAAAAGTACTTCCAAGTATGGAACTACAACTATGCATCTCATCTTTAGGATCATTCCTTATTAAGGTAACAATGTCCTTTATTTTCAAGAACAAGCATCTTCATTTAACACCATACTTCTTATAAGAAAACCCAATTCAAGATCCTCCACAGACTTTCATTTCCTTAACTTATTTGCACCAACCAAAGAAAAGAGCTTCACCCTCCTAAAGTCTCTCAATTTCCATATGTATGTGTCACTCATTACAACCAGCCTTTTCATCTTACCATGCCCTAAAATAAATTTTAACTGGTGTCATTGACAAGATGGTCATTTTCTTAGTTCACATCATATTTTCTATAATAAAAACCATACGAATAGCCGATAAAAATATCAAATCATACATTTTATGAGCATTTCAAAAAATTATGTCACTTTTTTAGAGCAGAAGTAATGACTAGCTTATATTGGATCACGAAGTCTAAACTGGAATCGAACTGATTTTTTTTGAAAATGTGATTCATTTGCATTAAAAATTCATCATAAAGTGTATCTATATAAATGAAGGGCATTAGAGATTGAGTCATATGCCATTCATTGTGAACCATTTCAATTCTAAACTTCCCTCTTAAAACACTTCAATGGAATTTATAGATAATGATTTCACTAACTCAAATGGAGTAACCCAATTCATCATCAATCATCATCCCTATCTCCATCAACATATGCAGGTTGATCACACCTCCATGAGCTGCATCCCAACCCCAGTAGCTCATTTGATCAACTCCCATCACCATCTGCCAACATCATCCTTTCACCAGCCCTTGTCTACACCTTCAACAGAATTGTGTCACAAGAAACCAGACAAGGTACAAAAATCCCATATTTTTAAGCTCAAATATCTTGTGGCATTAGTCATTCTCTTACGCGATTGGTTTGGCAGAGCGGCGGGCGAAAGAGGAAGAGGGGAAACAATGAAGGAGCTGCTGAGGGCCTTAACCCTAATGATGTTATTCATGTTAGAGTGAAGAGAGGCCAAGCTACTGACAGCCATAGTTTGGCAGAAAGGGTACTTAGACATCTTGCATTTCTTGGCACCCAACGATACTTAGGCCTTCTGTATCTCCGCTAATTTCTCGTTATACGGAGATTTTATGTAGGTGAGAAGGAAGAAGATCAATGAGAAGCTCCAAAGCTTACATGACATAGTTCCAGGATGTCACAAGGTTGAAACTTTGAAATAACATCTTCCCCTTTGAAAAATCTCAGAGAATCCTTGTTTCAATATTCGTGTTTGCGGATTAAGAGACCGGATTGTTTTTTGGCAGACGATGGGCATGGCTGTAATGCTAGATGTGGTGATCAAGTATGTCCAGTCACTACAGAATCAGATTGAGGTAACATGTTCATGATCATAACTTTGTTGAGCACCACATGAGCAGGACTAAGTTTGTCCACATACCATATTATGCGAGTTTCATCTTTCAGTTCCTGTCGATGAAGCTCCTTACTGCAAGCCTTTTCCACGATCTGAATTCTTCGGACATGGATACAACGCAGGTATTAATATCAGTGAATAGAGGTTCTAACTGGTTCAACTCGATTGTATTAATGTTGAGGGTGTGGAAATATTGTGAATCTTTGCAATTGCAGGGTCCGGTGCAAGAAGCTGAGGTTCAAGAAATGGAGAGGTTTGTGGCAGAAGGGTACGGCGAAAGAGCCTCTTATTTCAACTCTACATTATTTCCACAGTGAAGCCTCCAGAACCAGTTATTTATTGATGTAAAAGGTAGAAGTATATGATGCTGTAAAACAACAACATAAAGTCACATACTAGGTTTCACATCATATGTTTGTTGTACTCTGATCGAATCCGTCGAATAAAGATCACATCTTTTAAATGAAACAAGTCTAAAGCATTTCAACAACAGATGACTCTGAAACATTCACTGCCAGGACATTCCAGCATTGAATCAGATTGTTGGAGTTGATTAGATAAGAACTAGAAAAAGTACATTCATGTACTTTGAAGCAAATGGTGGACAAGGTTCCCAACAGTTGATGAAGAAATTAAAGCTCAGTTCAAGATAGGGTCATTTTGATTTGTACCCACAATCTAACTGGAATTAGAAGACCCTCATGTGTATTGTTTAAGTCCTTTCGATTTCGATCCCTTTGATAGCTTTCACTTCAGAAATTATTGACTAATGATTGCTTTCGGTCTGACCCGTCGAGTAGTTTCTGATGAGACTTGCTCTTGCCAAGAATCCATAATGAAACATTTCATTGACACACACAACAAGCCATTGCTAAAGTTCAAAGAAATAGCACCTCAAATCATAAGTAGGAATTTATCACATTCTAACTTCTTATTTGAATCCTAGAAGGCTCAAATGGCCTTTGCTTACTTGCCTTGGATGTCAAGCAACCAGTAGACTCAACTGAATTAGGCTCCGAGGGAGAGCCCCATCTCGGCTGACCTCCGCCCGCAACACTATTACTTCCTGATGATTCTTCATCTCCCATATCACCACCACTTCCACCACGGGTCATCGTCACATATTTATGTAAACTTGGTTCCATCAGATCATCAGTCACTGCCAGCGCTGTCTCCACAAAAGGATCAAACTTCAACCTTTCTCCCCGCTTCTTTTCATCATTAGACGCCACTAAGCTGCTGGTAGTCGAGTTCAGATCCGCAACTGCATCCATAATTGAACAGGCCTTGGTGACACATTGTGGCAATGAGAATGCAACATTGTTGTTACTACTCTTCTGATGAAATGTCTGAATGTCCTCAAGCAAAATAGATGCGTAGGATGACGCGTTAGGATTTGAATTCGGATTAGGCCCTCGATTGAGCTCATCAAAGTCACGAGACCTCGATAAGGACTTAGTCCGATTTAACTTAGGCTGCAAGTTATCACCATGAGCCTTCTGCTGCAGCACTTTGGTCTCCACCTTAGCCACTGCCGCTCCCCTCTTGTTACTCAAGCTCCTATTCGCTCCTTCCTCCGCACCCTGATGATTCTGACCGGCTCTTCGCAATGCCTGTTAAATCAAACCACTATCTTAAAAACTGCTAGCAATATGATGACAAAATACTTCATAACTAAATTCTGAAAAAAAGTTACTTGAGACGAATGGTTGTTGTCAATTTCTGTCAATGGATTTCTTCGACAAGGCGACTGGTCGGTTTTCCTCGAGTTGCTACGGCTCAGCGTCAGAGGTGGCTGGCGGGTCTGCGCCGGTGACTGAGACCTTGGACTCCTCACATCTCTTTTCGCACCAATTCTCTTTAACAGCTCCCTGCTCATTTCCGGCCCCAATAGAAGTTGTCACTGAGGCCGGAACGGACACCAATTTCCCTGGCCTAGTTATGCCATTCGAGACATCAACTCCAGAACCCACTGGAGTGTCTGATCTCCTTCCAGGAGACCTACTAACCCTCCTCCCACTTCCGGCAACCGATCTCTCTCTACTCCAGATCTCTGCTGGCTCGAATCCCTCTCCCTACTCGGAGTCCTTCTCCTCCCGGGCTTCGATGGAGAAGATCTCCTCGACTGCCGTCGCTTCTCCAACTCATCTTCTTCATCCTTACTCACATTCCCTTCAGCATCAAAATCATAGCTTCGTTTAGAGCCAGAGTACTTCTTTTTAGATGGAGTGTTCGCAGATGAGCTTCTACTTAGCCTTCCGCATTGGATCAAAATAGCATCTACTTCTTCACGTGTGCAGCTCGATGTTCTCACCGGAGTTCCAATCGCTATGCTATCCACTCTGCTCTGGTTAATCTCAATGTTCTGTTTCTTCTCTTGCTGCATCTGCTTGTCGTTGCTCTTTCGATGTTTGATTACAAAAACCTCTTTTTTAACTGATTCATCATCCTCTGTTTTCTTCTGCTCTGTTTTCCTCTGCTCTGTTTTCAATTGTGTCTTCTCCGGAGCTGCGTCAGCAGCTTTCACCGCCGGTAAAGACACAGATTTTGCTGCTGATGATACCACAGCCGTTGGATTGATCTCCCCTTTCTTGCTCAAACAGCTACCCATTTCACTAAAAATCGAACCTTTCAATCAAATTCAAGATCTGGAGAAAAAGGATCTCCTGCTACGGTGGGTAATCAAAGAGAAAGGAACATTTCAATGGCTTGAGATTACAGATCAGAACAGGAAGATGGGGATTTGAAATGGGTATTAAATAGAGAGAGACATAAGTGGAGCAGAATCCGAGACAAGCTTTATGAATGTGTGTCGGAATGAGATTAAGAAAGTGTTCT
The DNA here is from genome assembly GCA_006409495.1 of Sedum album. Taxonomy (NCBI): domain Eukaryota; kingdom Viridiplantae; phylum Streptophyta; class Magnoliopsida; order Saxifragales; family Crassulaceae; genus Sedum; species Sedum album. The sequence goes on from QZGG01000556.1 coordinate 95,955, forward strand.
TTCTGTGTTTCAAGATTTGAATTTGAAAATGTGGTCGTTGCAACGGCTATATTCCTCCTTGTCTCATATCTTAACGGCTAGTTTCACAGAGCACGTGACCACTGCAACCACCGTTATAGCAATTAATTTTATTTAATTCTTATAAATTGAGTCTTACCAATCACGTGCTACGCACGTGCAATCACTAACTCAAGCTCGCCCGGGCTTACATAAATTTCCACGGCCCAAAGGCCCATTAAATAAATCTGGGCCGTCTTATATAACAATTTTCCAAATTAGATGAAAAACCGTCTAAAATCAAATCGGTAAATATTTCGAATATTTAATAAATAAGAAACTAAAAAATACATATAAAAGATTCTGCCCTGTTTGGATTCCTGATCAGAGAGAGAGAGAGAGAAAGCCATTGTTGTTGGAAGAGCTTTCTCCTCTTGATAGCTTAGCATCCTCATCTTTGACACCCCAATCTGTCTGTTTATACTAACAACCTCTTTTCAATCTTTTTGCGCCACTCACATTTCGATTTTTCTTCTCTTCTTTAATTGCATTTATAAGGTAATGCCTGTATGTTCCTCATCTTGAATTTTTCTTGGAAAAGTATAGTTTTTGAAGGTGTTATCGTTCCAATTTGATGCATTCTTGTTAAAGTTTCAATCTTGCGAGGTGGGTGTTGTCAATTTGGTTGTGAAGTTTTTGCTTTTATGCTAGGGTTGTTGAATTGTAAATTTTTTGAGTTTTGATGAAAATTTGTGGTAGGGTTTCTGTTTGGTTGGATCAGTTATATCATAAATTTTTGGAGGTTAGGATTTGTGGGTTAAGTTTTTCATTACAGTTTTAAGAGATCAATTTGGTGGCCTCTGATTGTTAAAAATAAAAACATTGTTGACAGATTGGATATATCTACATTGTTCATCTGCTCTACACTCACATGTGAAGTGCTTAATTCAAGTCTTTTCTTGGTACAACCCACAATAAATGTATAACTTCATAATTTAGTGTTGCTGTTGTCGGTTTCTCATTTTGTTTTCTAACATGGGTTCCATCATCAATGTTTGGTTCTTCTAGTGGACGAGGATTTTTCTGAGAGTTTGGTAAAAATTTGAGGATTGTGTAGTAGATTGACTTGTGCTAGAGGTTGAGAAAGCTGATAACCAATCGTGCTACTCAGCCTGAGATGATAGGTAGAGAAAAGTTGGTGCGTCCCAAGCCAGTTCGAGTTGGCAAGTTTAATTATGCAACTGCTGACTCGATATGGACCCTCAGATATAATTTGAGGTACCTATGGCTCCGTGCTTGTAGTTCAAGTATTAATTTGTGTAATTGGTAGTAATTTCATTTGTATAATGGTTGTTTCGGCTGATTTTGCCACAGCCATCAAACTGAGGTCTCTGAATCTGCAGCAGGGTCGGATCTCTTGGACATACTTCTCTTGAAGGTATTTTAGTTTCCAAAATTCCTTTATCTTTATTTGACAACAAGTTTATATTCCTCATGCTCCAAATTAGCAATGACTTATGGAGTCTTCATTGTCTTAGTTTGGGCTGCATTGAGTTATTTATTATTCCTGTCTGTTAAGTATTAATTGTTTCCATACATGTGAACTTATTCTGGAAAATTTTCTCTCTTCTACAGGGTAGCAGTCATAATTTGCAGTCATTTTGTACAGAAGAAGATTCGATTCCCCCATTTTTCAGTGGCTCCCCGCCAAGTAGAGTTTCTAACCCATTAATTAAAGATGCTCGATTTATTGAGGAACAACATGAATCACCAGTATCCCAGCTGCAATGCTCAATCGCCGGGCTCAGTTCTCCAACTTCATATGCCAGGAAAGGAGGATACCCAAGTGCTGTTTTTGGTAACAATCCAGTAGTGAGAATCGAGGGTTTTTCTTGCATGAATAGAGGTGGACGCAACGGTGCTGTCTCTGCTCGTGCTTAACACATATCCATCTGTATATTCATCCTCAGTAGTGCATAAAAACCTTAATGGAGAGCAGCATGATCATTCAGTAGTCTAAGAAGTGAGATTAATAGATGGAGATGAGAAGAATTTTGAAGATGTGGGTGAATGGAAATACTTTTTTAGAAGCTGAAGGTTTTTTCCATATATGTGAAAAGTTGCACAAATCTGTAATTAGTCAGTGGTTTTGTTCAACAAGATGAAAGATGCATAGTCAAGACTGTGGAGTTTGTTCTTGAGGATGACCGCAATGGTGTGTATATGTCAAGAGTTATGTCAAGGCAGGCGAGTCTGGTTTGTTTATAATTTTACTGTAACTTACAGCTATAGATGCTTAAGAAATATGAGTTATTTGCATAAGGAAATTTGGTGTCATGTCCAAATCTTCATCTACCCCATCTGTATTTGTTTGCTTACTCTAATTTAACTTGTTCTCAATGTAGCTTGTCCATGCCAATCAGCAATCAGGTTTTGTACCTCTCCGAGATTTATAGCTGATGTGTACTTCATTTAATTTTATCAACTTTGATTCTGCTTTGTTTCATTCAGATTGGTCTTGGCATGATTCAGAACTCACAGGCTTACTCAGTATCAAGGTATATCTTTTAATTAGTTGGTGGGATTGCTTTTGGTTAGGGTATTATCATTTGAAAAAATCACTCTTTTAACTTTGGAATAATTCAAAGCTAGTTTTTATTAGAATTTGAAGCGTGCCTTGTCTTTAGGCAGAAACGAAGGAACTTTTTGGTAGATGGAAGTGTCGTCAAGCTTATTTTAGGGCTCTGAGGTTGTAGGGTGTGGCCTCAGCTAAGAGCATTGGGAGAGGCTAAAGTTGGGTGTTGGACAATAATGTAAGGTGGCTTTCATTTCATGATGTTGAGATCTGAGAATTGGGTATTTTTATTTTGCAGTTGGCCGAAGAGAAGGAGATAACAAAAAACAAACTTGCATGGAATTCAAATAGGAGGGAACATAAAAATGTCTGAAACAAAGGGAATACAATACAGGCCTAGTAGTCCAGGACTGAACCACTAATATCCAGTAGTTAACTAGAATTTACAATCTAGTAACCTGGGGGCTTGTAGGCGATGAAACTGATACACTGGACTTGACGTACGTTGTCGAATCCAATGATTCTTACGTGTGCATTGGGGTAGGTGGTCTTGGCCTCCTCGAGCTCCTTGAGTACTTGGGATGAGTCAGTGCATCCAAACATGGGAAGCTTCCACATGACCCAGTAACGTCCGTCATAGTATCCTGGAGAGTTGTTGTGCTCACGGTATACAAATGGGTGCTGCAAAAGTACATTCCAGCAAATGTCAGTGTGAGTATACAGAATTTTCGAGTCACTGACATTATGATTCTAGCGAAAATGAAAAGCTTTTTATTTTTGTTCAGGTAACCTCAAGCTCGAATTCTAGGCAGGGAACCCAGTTGTTGCGCAGAAGGTAGTCAACTTCCTTGGCCAATCCAGCCTCAGTTAGAGGTGGGAGGTAAGAAAGGGACTCGTACTTCTTCAGTCCTACTGGTGGCCACACCTGAAATCCCAGGTTAAACTTTTTAATCATCTACAAGTTCATGAAAACATATCAACTCATGTATTACAGATCAGTGGCTTTACCTTCATGCACTGGACTCTTCCACCATTGTTAGTGATGGAGGTAATGTCCTGGTTAGGCTTCCTGGTGATTGGGAAAGCAGCAGCAGACTTAAGCCCAGTGAAGGGTGCAACCATGGTGGTTGTAGCTTGAGCGCTGACTGAAGCAACAGCAGCTGAAGACATCATTGAAGCCATTGTTCCTTAAACAACCAGGTAAGTCTGTGTGTTTCATTAACTTCTCCACTCTTTTATAACCATAAGTCCTTAAACACCACTTGACTGATCCAGTGGATGTAATTTCACATTGTTCTATCTTGAGCTACCAATTTGAATAGGTAAAGACAGATATACATGGATATAACTGCAACTCCACAGCCACATAAAAATTTGAAGTGGGCATTCGACTAAAGGCCTTATCACCAAGTTGAAAAGCTCTAGCCATACACATGAAAGCTGGTATCTTATCTCAGTATTAATACTTGTATGCTTATATGTGTCTGATGGGAAGCCATTGAAACTCGATAGACTAGCTTATCTATGTTAATCTCCATCTCGCATCCGAGATGTAACACAAGACTTACCTTTGACCAATAATTCACTGTAACAAATACAATTTTGAAACAACTTATGGTATTGGAAATTACAAAATATATTAAAGCAGTTGAACACATTTTGTAATTTCAAACTATAATACTTGCATGGGCTGCATGGCATCTGAACTAGATTTTGACAACCTCAGGGATATGGACTGGATACTTGTCGGCACAATCAGCCCACGGCCCAGCAATTTCGGGTCGGATAGAGCGAATACACTTCCAAACCGCACTATTGCACTTGAAACCCGACCCGAATGCAATCTTCCACACTCTGTCTCCTCTCTTCATCCTTCCTTTAGCTTCAATGTAAACCATCTCATACCACAATGACGATGAAGACGTGTTCCCAAATCGATGCAATGTCATTCTAGATGGCTCTACGTGTTCCGACGAGAGGAATAGACTCTTCTGGAGCTCGTCGATCACTGCTCGTCCACCTGCATGGATGCAAAAGTGTTCGAATGCTTGCTTGAAATCAGGCACATATGGCTTCCATTTCGATTTTATGATCTTACGTCCGATGAGCCTAGCTGCAAAGAGAAGCTGCTCGGAAGCCGGAAGGACTAAAGGACCAATGGTTGTAATATTTGACTTAAGAGCCTCACCAGCTATAGTCTATAGACATCAAATCCTTGGACAATGAAATTCCAACATTTCCTAACGGATCTTCTTCTTCGTACACACATTGGTACGCTTTGTGGTCCGCGCCTTTATGCGTGCGGACGACGTGCATTAATCTGTACTTCGCTCTATGTGATTCTGCTCTTTTATTAGAGAGCAGAATCGCAGCACCGCCCATTCTAAAGAGGCAATTGGGCAGCAACATTGCGCGCTCTTTGCCTCTATAGTAATTCGGTGTAATGATCTCCGTACTGATCACCACCGCGTTACTATTCGAATGAGTTTGAACTTTGAAGCATATCATTTGCTAAATCGGTTGAAATCACTCCAGCACTGCATCCCATTCCGGAAAGATTAAAGCTCTTTACATTACTCCTTAACTTATACTTATTAATCACCATTGCGGACAGAGATGGAGTAGGCGAAAACAAGCTGCAATTCACTACTAAAATATCCACGTCTTTAGGCTTCAGCTCTGTTTTTTGAAACAGAGCGTCCATTGCGGAGAATATAACAAGCTCCGCTTCGCCTCTCGCCGCGTCCATTGAAGGACACGGCGGGATGTAAGAGACAAGTCTCTTCCCCTAATCCAGACCGTTCCAACATCCTCATTTGAAACTCGACGCTCTTCGGATTCCCAGCAAGATTCAGCCTCGAATGCTCCTTGAAACTTGAGAAAGGAACTCTGAGTAGTTGGCGGTTTGAAGCAAGCGTAGTCCACTAAATAAATCACTCTCTTCTTCGACATGAAGATGATTGTTGAAATGAAAACGAGCAAAAAGATCTATTGGCCATGACAGACACGAGCCAGGTTGAGCTGGAATGGCGGCGGCGCTTCGAGCTGGAGCGAGCGGCAACATCGAATTCAAATTAGCTGATTAGGTTAAGTTGGGGTCAGTTTGTAATTATCAGAAATAGGAGTTGTAAAGTAGAAAAGCTGAGGGACTGGTTATGTAATAACCTCAAAGTCTGTAACAGACTTTTGTAACAGTTTTTGTACAAAACGCAATCTGCGTTTCATTTTTCAATCAATGAAAAATCTTAAACTGAAATCTTGATCATCTCCGACGAAGCTTCCGGCGATGGTGCAGCTGTAGCACTTTCACATGGTATCAGTTTTCAGGTACGACTCTGGACTTTTGATTTCCAAGTTTTCAATTGCTTGAATCATTGGTAGGAGCAGATCTGGTTCTTGAATCATTCAAGATGAGTGACAATTCAGCGCCGGTGAATCAGTCGGGAGGTGATCGGCACAGATATGATCATTTTAGTGATGATCCGATGTTCATTGGTAACAATGAAAGTGTTGCTGTTTCTCTAGTTAGTGAACCACTACAAGGGATCAACAACTTTGTTTCATGGAAGAAGGGCATGGAAATGGCCCTGGGAATGAAGATGAAACTTGGATTCGTGAGAGGTGATTTTCCTAAACCCTCAGATCCTTATGACTTGGCTAGATGGGAAAGATGCAATGTTGCTATCCATTCTTGGCTTGTCAATTCTGTTTCTAAGGAGATAGGTACTTCGATCATCCACGCAAAGGACTGTATACATGCCTGGTCAGTCTTGCACAGCAGATTTGGTGGATCTGTAAGGCCTAGACTCTATTCTTTAAGGAAAGAAATGAATAGTCTGGCGCAAGGAGAGATGTCTGTTTCTGAGTATCATGGAAGACTATTGCATCTTTGGTCTGAAGAGGAAGTTCTAGAGGATCATGTTGCTTGTGATCTTGGAATCAGATGTAAAGCTACTGCTTGCACAGATAAGAAAATGGCTGAATATAGAATAATGCAGTTCTTGATGGGTTTAAATGATGTTCATGCTCAGGTCAGAACTCAGATTCTTTCTATGAAACCTATGCCATTGATTGATGAGGTATATAATATGGTTCTTGAGGATGAAGCTGAAAAAGAAATTTCAAAGTCTGTTGTTTCTGAGATTGCTGCAATGTACAGTAGTTCTGATAAACAGAATTCAAACAAAGTTACAAGTGGTTCTGGACAGACAAAACAGAAGAAGTTCTGCACTTATTGTGAGATGACTAATCATACAAGAGATGTTTGCTATAAGTTGATTGGCTATCCTAAGAAGAAGCCTGGTAAGAAGAACACTGGGGCTGTGAATAATGTTGTTGCTGAAGCAAATCCAAGTTCAAATCCAGGTTCACCAACAGTGGTTGAGTCTGCAACACCTGGAAATCAGATACAGTTGAACTCAGTATCAATGAATCAGGATCAGCTAAATAAACTGATGGCTTTCTTGAACAGCAACAATGATCATCTAGCAGGTATTTCTTGTCTTACATCTGTTAATATTTGTTCACATGACTGGATTATAGACAGTGGAGCCACTGATCATATAACTGCTCATGCACATTTATTACATGATGTTAAAAGACTAGAAATCCCATATAATGTGTTGATGCCAAATGGAGACACAGTTATGGTTAGTCACACTGGAATCTGTGATTTAACAGAGAATATTAGACTACAAAATGTTCTGCTAGTACCTAAGATCAGGTTCAACTTATTGAGTGTTTCAAAGTTGATACATGACTCAAAGATTTCAGTGACATTTACTGATGAAGGTTGCTATATTCAGGACCCAGCAAAAGTGACTACAACCAAGATTGGTGATCACATTCATGACTTGTTTCAACACAAGTCAGAGAAATCTAGCACATGCCTCAGTACACAGAAAGATAGAAATACTGCTGTTCTATGGCACAGAAGATTGGGGCATATCCCATTCAAGAAAATCTCAGACATTGTTCCAGATTTCAGTTGTAAAGATGACAGTATTAAATGTGATATATGTCCTTTAGCTAAACAGACAAGGTTACCATTTCCAGACAGTGTTTCAGTCAGTAAATGTTTGTTTGATTTGGTACATGCAGATGTTTGGGGTCCATACAAAACTCCTACACCTTCTGGTTCTAGATATTTCTTAACAATTGTGGAGGATCTATCAAAAGCTACATGGATATATTTGATGAGTTCAAAATCAGAGGTCACAGATCATATAGTCCATTACTTTCAGATGGTTTCAACACAATTTGAAAAGAATATCAAAATTCTGAGAACAGACAATGGCAGTGAATTCTTAACTACCAAACTCAGAGATTTTCTATTAGCTAAAGGCTGTCAACATCAGAAATCATGTGTGTATACACCACAACAGAATGGTATAGTTGAAAGGAAGCATAGATACCTTCTTGAGATAGCAAGGGCTCTGAAATTCCAGTCCAAAGTACCAGATTGCTTCTGGGGTGATTGTGTATTAACTGCTGCCTACATAATGAACAGAACTCCATCAGTGATTTTGCAAAATAAAACACCAATGGAGATTCTTTTCAACAAAGCACCAGATTACAGTCACTTAAAGACATTTGGTTGTCTGTGTTATGCAACCAATACTTTTCCTCACAAAACCAAATTTGATCCTAGAGCTAGACCCTATGTATTCCTTGGTTATCCATATGGTCAGAAAGGATACAAATTGTTTGACATGGAATCACATACAACATCAGTCAGTAGAGATGTTATTTTTCATGAAGATGTGTTTCCATTTGCTGGAAAACAAGAGGTTTCACAGATATTCAGTCCTTCACTTCCAATATGCAGTTCTAATGCAGAAACTGATGAGATGATAGTTCCTAGAGTGGAAGAAACACAAGACATACCTCAGACAGTCAACAATCCTACACAATTAGCCACAAGAAGATCTAGCAGAGTACCAAAACCATCAGTGAGACTACAAGGTTACATTTGTAATAAAGTCTCAACATCTCCTTACACAATTGACAGATTCATGGATTTCTCAGGTTGTTCTAAGGAATTCCAACACAAAGCATTTCAAATACTATCTGAGAATGAGCCTACAAGCTTTACTCAGGCTAGTAAGAATGCAGATTGGATGCAGGCAATGGAACAAGAAATCTCAGCCTTACAAGATAACAAAACTTGGGAAATTACAGATCTACCACATGGAAAATCTCCTATTGGCTGTAAATGGGTTTTCAAACTCAAAAGGAAATCAGATGGTTCTATAGAAAGGTACAAAGCTAGACTTGTTGCTAAAGGATATACTCAAATGGAAGGTTTGGATTATACTGAGACATTTGCACCAGTTGCTAAGATGAACACAGTTAGAACATTGCTTGCAGTTGCTATCTCAAAAGATTGGCCAATTTTCCAGCTTGATGTGAATAATGCCTTTCTACATGGCATTCTAGATGAGGAAGTGTATATGGTATTGCCTCCTGGTTTCTATAAGACAGATAAGTCTAAGGAAAGGTGTGCAGATTACTAAAGAGCTTGTATGGTCTCAAGCAATCATCTAGACAGTGGTTTAGCAGGTTTAGTGATGCATTAATTCAGTTTGGGTTTATTCCTAGCCTGAATGACTATTCCTTATTCACATACACTCAGTCAGATGATTTTATAGCCCTGTTGGTTTATGTTGATGATGTAATCATCACAGGGACTCTACAATCTAATTGATCAGGTGAAGGCATTTATTCACAGCCAGTTCAAAATCAAGGATTTAGGATCTCTAAACTATTTCCTTGGGATAGAAGTGGCTAGATCAGCAAAAGGTTGGTTTTGAACCAGAGGAAATACACTCTAGACCTATTACAAGAGGCTGGATTGTTAGACTGCAAACCTAGTGTCATTCCTATGGACACAAAACAGAAATTAGCTCTATCAACAGCTGATCTATTACCTGACCCAGGACCTTATAGAAGGTTAGTTGGAAAACTAATCTATCTCACAGTAACAAGACCTGATCTAGCATTCTCAGTACAAGTATTGAGTCAGTTTATGGCAAATCCAACAGAAGACCATATGGCAGCAGCTACAAAGGTTCTGCGTTACCTCAAAGGAGCCCCAGGCCAAGGCTTGTTATATCCAAGCAATCAACCTTTGAAATTGACTGCTTTTTGTGATGCTGATTGGGCCTCATGTCCAGTCACCAGAAGGTCAGTCACAGGGTATTGTATTCAGCTTGGGTCTTCTCTGATATCCTGGAAAACAAAGAAGCAGCAAACAGTATCCAGATCATCAGCTGAGGCAGAATATAGAGCAATGGCTCATACATCTTGTGAGATAGTTTGGTTAACTCGCCTGCTTAATGATCTTCAAGTTCAAGTTCAGACTCCCATCACAATTTACTGCGACAACAACTCAGCGCTCCACTTGGCCAAGAACCCTGTGTTTCACGAAAGAACTAAGCACATCGAGATAGATTGCCACTTGATTCGACAACATGTAAGTAATGGATTGATTTTACCTCAGTTCATAGCTTCTGCAGACCAGCCGGCAGATCTCTTCACCAAATCCCTATCCTCAGACTCACTCGCCAGGTTGAGCAGCAAGCTCAACGTATGCAACCTGTTGCACTCGCTGAGCTTGAGGGGGGGTATTGGCCATGACAGACACGAGCCAGGTTGAGCTGGAATGGCGGCGGCGCTTCGAGCTGGAGCGAGCGGCAACATCGAATTCAAATTAGCTGATTAGGTTAAGTTGGGGTCAGTTTGTAATTATCAGAAATAGGAGTTGTAAAGTAGAAAAGCTGAGGGACTGGTTATGTAATAACCTCAAAGTCTGTAACAGACTTTTGTAACAGTTTTTGTACAAAACGCAATCTGCGTTTCATTTTTCAATCAATGAAAAATCTTAAACTGAAATCTTGATCATCTCCGACGAAGCTTCCGGCGATGGTGCAGCTGTAGCACTTTCACAAGATCAGACATAGAACATGCACCGCATCGAACCTTAACGTTTCAACTACGTTGTACAAACCTAGAACATCATCGACAGTGGTGTTCCTAAGCTTCACTGAGCTAAAGGCGATGATGGGGATCAGAGCCAGCTTAAAGAAGTTGTTGACGATGAACTGGTAAGTTGGTTTGATGCAACTCCGGCTGGTGGGTGGTGGCATTTTGGTGAGATGTTATTTTTGGAATTGTGTGGCAGATGAGTGAAATGCGTATGAGATTTAAGGAAGTCGAGTCGATGCATGGAGATTAGGGTATCCGGTATCACATTTTGCTGGTTATATTGATACGAACGTCAGACAGTTGCATGCATTCATGTTGATGTTGGATTGTTAATGACTTGGTGTAGTTGACTTGATTTTGAAATGTGTTTAATATTTAGTGGTTTGGAGGCTGTGGAGTTAATTACTCCGTACTAGATATTTAAATATGTACAAAGCCCAATTAAATTGGGCCTCCACAAGAAAGCCCATTTGAATGCCGAAGTGAAACTGGTTGATATTGAACAGCCAAGCCCCTGACCATATAATGCATCAAATGCGCTCGGTATTTCAATGGCTTGAGCAAGCGGCTTAGCAGTCACCTAGTCGATTTATGTTCTCAGGAGTTGATTGTTCAAGTCTTCCTGAATGCATTCTTGAACGACGTATTCACACTGCATAATTTTCCAAGGTATGGAATTTCCACATTCAATCACATTTGTAGAAAAAAGAATTAAAAGCTGATTAAGCCCACATTGTATGACAAATCGCAACCATTCACATGTGCCCTAAACTTTCTTCCAAGTCTCATTGGTATGCTAATCTTTGTTATTCAAGATCTTGTTTACATTACCAATCCCCAATTTCATTTTGACCTCTCTTCCCCGATGTTTTGGGACCTTGGGTTCACACCTTGCATACAATAAAACTTGAAATACACATCCTTATAGGACATACATTTCACCCTATATATAAGTTAGTCATTTTTTCATTTTCTGGTGTAGGACACTTCTTCGTAATGAATATTCTCAATAATGCAAACACTTCTAAACTTCTACTAATCACTAGATTCTTATTATTAAATTTATAATGATTATGGTGTTAGGTACTATGCTCTTATAATGCCAAAGAGGAAGGCACAGACTTTGCTATGCATCCAATTGGGAGAAAAGTCAACTAAGGTTGGTTTGATTAATGATAAGCTGTGATTTCATATGTGGCTCACACTCCTCTTTCTTTGGTTGGTCACTTTGGGTCCCAAATCTCACCTAGATTTCCTTTTGGCTCACCCCCACTTCTTCATCACAATCCATATCCAAAAGAATAGAAATTCCACATACACCCATCTCAAATCCTGCCTGCATTTCTTCATTTATGTCTCCAATAGACAACACACCATTTTAGACAAAAGTTTTGGTCTGAATGCCACAGTGGACTATAGTTACTACTTAGCATTGTCTTCAAGTTGCAAACTTGGAATGAGAGTGAAGATAAGAAGCATCATAAGGTGTTTAGGACAAAGAGCAAGTTGGTAGTGTGTTTACTTTCATGATGCTTCCTCTGGTGTTTCATATGGGACACCATTGCTGGTTACTACCCCACAAAAGGGTACACAATAAACCCATTTAGCAGCTTCAAAAGGTAGATCTGTCACAATGCTTTGTTGAGGATAGAAATTGACAGTTATAGTAAATGTAGATCTTCAGTTAAGAATGTTAAGTTGAATTGACTGTGGAAGTGGAAGCCAAGAAAGGCAAATGTGTCTAATGATTTGAGGCATAAAGAAAATGACAACTTCCCAACTTGGAAGACAAATGGGGCATCCAACCAAACCAATAACACAGCCAATGCATGTTAGAATTCCAGCTGTAAATGTTGAAAAGAGTGGATGAGGCCTTCCTGAATATCCATAAAGATAAGACATTAAGATGGTGTATCAACATCATCAAGATATTGAGAGCATCAGTCAAGACAAGAATAAGTCACAAGGCAAGATTGCTAACAAAGACATGTCAAGAAACATAAGAATATCATAGTAAAAAGGTTTTAGTACTAGGAGACTAAGGCCTCATGGATGTAGAACAAAACTCAAGCTAGTGACAATGGCTGCAGCCAGGCCATCAGGGCACTCTTCCCTGAAGCTCTGCTGGTTACCATTTCAAGAACTTATTACAAACAAACGAATATAGGAACTTACTAAGGCTCACTTGCAAAAACTAACTAGCTCAAGAACTGTGTATTGAAGTTCATGAGACTAGTTTTCAACTCAACTGTCTAAGTAAATGAAAATACTACTATAGCTGCAAAACTTGTGGGCATGGAATGTTGAGAGATTCGTCAATCCAGTTGAGTTCAGCAATTCCAAGGTCGATATCAAAGTCAAGCAAGTCATTGCTTGAAGGGTCGTCAATCTCATCAAATAAGAAATCATAATCTTCAGCACTTCCAAAGTCATCAAACATTGGGCTAAAATCAGTATCCATGAACACTGAATCAAACTCCAGGCCAAGACTTATCTCCTGATCGAGCAATGAGGTCTTCAGAATATCAAAATTTTCTTCAACAACAACAGCAGTTGCTTGACCCTCCACTGGTGCTGCTGGTATAGTGGCATCCTCTGCTGTTTCCACCTTAACAGCGGAACATGATAAAGTTAGTGGTAGTCCACTCTCCGACTCAGCTGAATCCACATCAGCAGGCAACGAGGCAGTCTTCTCATTCTCACTGCCAAAAGAAGAGTAGGTCTGACCCTTCATTGCAGATGCCATGGCCTGAAACTCTTGTGCCTTGCTTTGATAAGCCCTTGACGCATCCTCAGCCGTGCTATAAGTCCCGAGCCAAAGTCTAACACCCTTAAACGGATCTCGAATCTCCGCAGCCCATTTCCCCCACTTCCTTTGCCTCACACCCTTATACGAAGAGGAAGACAGCCGCCTAGCTTCTGGCTTATTCACCATCTTCCTTCTCCTCTTCCCAAAGCTCTTACTTCCCCCACTATTACTACACATAACTGAGCCAGCTGAAGATACCTCTAACCCCTCGCAAGATTCCATTTTTGGAATCTGAATCTCCTGAACAACCCTCTTACACTTCCTCCTTTGTCCATACTCCTCATCATCAGACGACTCAGTGGCATATGGATCTGAGCATATGATCCTCACTTTCCTGACTGATTTGGTGCTGAACTGTCCACAAGCTCCATTTCCAGCTGAAGGATATGAGGACATTGAGACTGCTGAAGCTGAATTCATTGTGAAACTTGTGTTGATCGAAACTGGCTTTATCATAGTGACTCTAACTAAAACTAAAATGGGTACTCAAAAAAGGTCAAAATTGTTGTGAAAAAAGGGTTTATTATTATCCAGTCTCCAAGGGTTTAGAGTGGCTTCGTGTTCTTGTTTTAAGTGTTGAATGATCTCAAGAAAAGAAACAATCTTTCTATGTGAAAACCATTAAAGCACTCAGCACCAGATTTATTCCTGCAAGGACAACAAAACATCATTAAAACTATGAACAAAACAACCACAAAAATCACAGATCTATAGCTTAACAATAATCAAGAAGATGCTAAAAAAGCAATCACCTTTTAGGCCACAAACGCATCGAGGCAGAGGACTGACTCAACCAACCGCTCTGCTTCACCAAGCAGAGTCTCAAATCAACACAAAGAGAAGAAGCTGATAGTGTAGTTGAAGCAGAAGTCACTGAAATGAAGTTCGAGTACATAAACCTCAACTCACAACCACCACCCCAAACACCAGATCCAGGAACCCAACAACCAGAATCAAAAACCCAACTCAGCAAACCAACCTTCACTATAAATACACACACTCACACTGAGCAGCAGAAAACAGAAACCGAAACAAATCTCAAAATGGATGAGGAATCAAGGGCTGTAAATGACTCAACAGAACAAGATTAGATACAACAAAGATCCAATCTGATGATGGGTTTTATGGAGTATCGTGTTTGTTCGAGCCGTGACTCTCTGACTCTGACTCGCTCTAGGGTTTAACAACAACAATATCACAAGGCTGTAACACGATGAACCACCACAGCTATTTATCAAATTTTAGTTTCTCTCGAACTAATTAAATAATTAAATTAATTGTTAAAGAGGACGAGAGTAGCTACAAATGAGAACAGTAGCAGAACTGTGTCGCGGATCTCAATAAAAGAGAGACAGACACTATCATAATTACATACACAAAAATCAAAATAAAAAACAAAATCGTACATTGGAATACTCAGCCATATATTAAAATAACCAATTAAAATTAAAACACTTCGTTTTCTGTCGAGAACTATTTAAAATTATTATAAAAAGAAAATACTCATGAAATATTTAGTTTGATAATAAAAAAAAGGTGACAATGGGATGACGTGGCTGAATAGTAGCCGTTAATGCGGTGCCGCGTGCTGGATTTATTCATGGCCGTATAGTAGGAGGATTAGACTTACATATTTATCAGGCGAGATTTACTGCCATTTATAACTGTATTGGTCAACACTCGTAGTCAAAATCACATACTTTTTGCAAAATTACTCTCGGGTCCTTTAGGTAAATATGTTTTGTTCTTCATCCCTAAGTTTGCAGGATTTAACTTTGTGTCCTTTTGGTACTGAAGATTTCAAATTAAGTGGTCTCAGTTGAGAATAATAACAGTAAAAAGGGGTCGATCCTTCGTATAAATAAACTTCAACCCCAAAATTGAAAATATTGTCAGAAAGGTGGGCAGCCATACTAAAGACACAAAGGATCTAAAGGAAAAAAGAATCTCGGCTCCTGCAGCGTATCACGCTCACCACGTGACAATGTTTTCACATATTAAATTCCAACACCTTAAATCCAACCCTCCATCTCATCTCATCCTCATCTCCCAGCCGTCGATTTATAAAACACATTCATCTGGTCGGTTGAACCGATTAGAATAGCTTTAATTAAACCGCTGAAGCTCAGGTACAAATAATTAAATACGTACACGTACATACGACTAGTCAATAGATTCCTGTCTTTTTCAATTGTTTATACGTACAAAATACATGCTTGTCTGATACTGGACAGGATGCACGTACGTGGAATCACGTGACGGTCATGTTGTTGGTTTTAATATCACCACTTTGGTTCCATGCCTTGTCTGATATTTTCATTGAAAAGTTGGGTGTGTACACACGTTCATTCCTGCATGTTTAATTAATTAATTAAATTACTTCTGTACTTGTCTTCATTTGTTTGACTTTTGTTGACATGGGTCGGTTCAATCCGGTTCGGTTCGAGTGCCGGTCGAAGGCTTCTGTTGTGTGGGACTCGAGGCTGAGTTGAAGAGAAAGTGGTTAGTTAACGGATTTAATTAGACTGCTTTCGGAGGTCAGTAGACACGTGTTTCCCGCCAAAACGTTGAAGGTGCAGACATGTCATTGGACCTTAGTTTCCCGCTTAAACTAACTCCCTCAGACCTGACATCTCGAGACGGTGGATGACACGTGTCAGATGTTAATGCGCTGGGTTTGACCATGTGGCATTGTTGCTCGATGCACGGAAAATTAGTTGGCGTGGTTACCGAGGCAAGTGTGTCGACGTGGCAGAAACAGACGATTGGACTATTAAAAATACGCCTTTACTTGGTCCATGTCCAACAATGTTCGGTTAGTAACGGGCTATTATTTGGCCCAATGAAGATGGATAGTTTAAATAAGCCCATTAAAAGATTTGGGCCCATAAGGCCGGCATTTCTATTGACTCGCGATATATCGCGGATTATGAAATCGTCTCGTGGTCTTGCTTGGAGCAGGGGAAATCTCGAATTAGGGGATAGACAGCACACAGCGTCTCGACTCTCTCTACACTTAAATATTTCGAGAACTCCGTCCGATTCGTCGCCGCCGGAGTTCGATCGGAGACTTAGAATGAAGGTTTTCATCAAGACTTTAAAGGGAACTAACTTCCCGATCGAAGTGAACCCCGAGGACAAGGTCAGTATTAAATCCTGATCTTGATTTAGGGTTTTGGTTTGTGGTGTTGTAGTTGCGTCGATTCACTTATCGACTAGTCTTCAATCATTGGATCGTTCCAATTTTTCAGTGTAGTTTAACGGATTGTATGATGTATGTATACAACGGATGAGTGTGAGTATGATCGAATTAGAAATTCATGATTATCATTTTATAGATTGGATTGTGATTCTTGTGCTATTTATTTTCAGTGTCTCTATAATTTTACTGTAATCAGCAGATTTCACTAAGGAGTTTAGTTTTATGTGTTTAAAAACGGGAAATTAAGAGTTTGGTAATCGTTGATATGTTTTGATTTATGTGCAGATTGTTGATGTGAAGAAAAAAATTGAAGAAGCGCAAGGTGCAGATGTGTACCCTGCTGCACAGCAAATGCTTATTCACCAAGGAAAAGTTCTGAAAGATGGGACAACTTTGGAGGAGAACAAAGTTCTAAATGAAAACTTTATTGTAATCATGCTTTCAAAGGTATGTTTGGTTGGAATCAGAAAATGTGTTTGTTGATTGAGTGATCGGTTTAACTGGTTAAGTTAATTGGATATTTGATTTGTTGGTACTTAGTGCTATTGTTTTTTGAAATATATTTAGACGAAGAGTGCGGCTGAAGGGTCAACTACATCCACTCCAGCTGCCACCAAGGTAACTTTTATAAGTAGATGGGACATGGGAGTACTGATCCATTATTTATATTATATTGTGTAATAGTTTCGTATGTGACAATGTGAATGCCATGAATTTGGTTGGAGCAAATCGGCTAAAATGTTTGGAAATGGGTAGAATCATTTTGCAGCAGGCTCAGCTGGGACATGATGTTTTTTTGAGAAATTTTAATATGGACACCTAAGAGATGTAAATCATTAGACTTTAAGTTAAAATTTTCATACAGTAAGATAAAAAGAACAATATATTTGTTGATTATATGTTTTAAACTTCAGTCATTTGATAAGCCTTATCTATATGACTGTTGAGATCATTGAAGATGCTGTTAGATATACTTTTGAGCCTTTTGCACTACTCTTGAGAGATTTTTTATCCATTTCTTTCCCTACTTAGGCTCCTGAGAGAAGTACACCACCACCTACAGCTGTGGCACCCCAATCATCACCATTGTAAGAATATGCATAAGCACAACGTGGGTTTTTTTATTGTTAATAATTTGCTGTTTTACTAATGCAGTTTTGCGTATGAATGTCATACATAGGTCTACCATTGTGGCTACTCCAACCCCAGCAACGACAGTTCCTCCCCCTGTGACTGCAGCAGGGTGAATTTCATTATAAACGAATATTCTTGTCATAATTCCACATTCAGTTTTACTTTGGTTTTGTTAATCATTCTGTATGTGGATAAGCAGATCAGAGACTGGTGTTTATGGTAATGCAGCATCTACTCTTGTTGCGGGAAATCACCTAGAAGAAGCAGTGCAACAAATTCTTGACATGGGTGGTGGAACTTGGGACAGGGAAACTGTTATTCGTGCTCTTCGTGCTGCGTTCAACAACCCTGAGAGGGCTGTGGAATATCTTTATTCTGTAAGTTCGGTTGAGCTTTTGAGTATAGCAACAATTCTGCACTTTGACTTTATTATTTTACATGCGTAATTCATTAGCTTTCAAATTTCAAATACAGGGCATTCCAGAACAGGCTGACATCCCTCCTGTAGCACGAGCTCCTGCCAGTGGGATACCAACCCCTGCTCAGCAACCAGCTCCAGCACAAGTACCAGCTGCATCTGGTGGACCAAATGCCAATCCACTAGATCTCTTTCCACAAGTAAAACTATCATATTTATTATTATATGTCCTCATTCTGTTATTAATGTTCCATGTCAAGCTTATTATATTTAATTGCAGGGCCTTCCCAATGTGAGAGCTGGTGGTGCAGGGAACCTAGATTTTCTTCGCAACAGTCAGCAGGTTTGTTTGTGTTAACTAGTGTAATGACTAGTGACAGTAAGCAGCATATCAAGCTTCATGATACTCAGATTCTGTATTTTGTTGTTTTCAGTTTCAAGCGTTACGAACAATGGTGCAGGCAAATCCCCAAATTTTGCAGGTCCTTAGCCTTTGAAAAATAGATTTGAGATATGTGCAACTTCCTTGTGTTTACTTCTGTTGTTTGCTTATAAAATTTCTCTTTTGGTTCCAGCCAATGCTTCAAGAGCTTGGGAAACAGAATCCTGCACTGGTGCGCTTGATTCAAGAGCATCAATCTGAATTCCTCCGTCTTATCAATGAACCAGTTGAAGGGGGAGAAGGGTGAGTAAATTACCTTCTCTTTTTACGGTTGTAAATACTTCAAGGTAAACCCAACCCATATTGCATCTTCTATTGTGTACAGTGACATGCTGGAACAGCTTGCTCCAGATATGCAACAGACAATTCAGGTGACACCTGAGGAAAACGAAGCCATAGAACGCGTAAGCTCTTCACAACCACATCCTACTGAAAGCGCTATATATTTGTCTATTGTCCCTTGGTAACCGTAGATGTGGATTTTCACATTGTTAACATATTTATATCAGTACATATGTTGTTTGTGCAACTATAGTGAATATGCTGGTTTATCTTCATGCAGCTTCAAGCTATGGGATTCGACAGGGCAATTGTGTTGCAGGTGTTTTTTGCATGTAACAAGAATGAGGAGCTTGCAGCCAACTATCTTCTGGATCACATGCATGAGTTTGAAGATTAATGGATTAGAAACAGTCCCACCTTTTCAGGAATCATTTGTTCAGCCTCGGGTTCTCTGTTCTTTCCTGTGTCATCTCTAGTGGACTTATTCAAATTTACGAGTCTTGAACAGGATACAGCAATGTGAACCTTTTTAATGTTTCTTACTATGTTAAATGTCGGTTATGTGCACATAGATAACATCAGTTTTTCAAGAAAAAATATGTACACATGCCATGTTATCACTCCGTCGGCCAATGGTCATGCCCGGTATCACAATGTCGTCTTTAGTCAATCCAAAACACATACATAAGTTACTCCGAAAACGTTCGAGTTCCTCCGTCTTAAAAATATGACTAACATCACATTATATGACGAAGCTCTTCGGAGAGCCTCTGTTCTACACCTCATCATCCTAACACAATTGCATCCAGAGACGCTGTGTCCATCCGTGTTCAGATCCGCGTCTTGTTTCTATTGAGCATTGGTGAGTGCCAACTTTCTTACTGTCTGTCAATCATACATACCTCTTCATATATCACAATCACTTTAGTTTGGTTTCCGACATTCACGCCCACATACTCAACCTCAAAAGAACATCCCCCACATGCATTCTACTACAACTTTTCGACTGCATCATTGCTTACCACATTACGTGAGCTTCTGGAACAATCGTTAACCTAAAGCAAGTAGGTTATAAAGCCAAATTTCTGATTGTAAAAAGTAGAATCCCAAAGCGCTCGCACCATCTTAATTAGTTCTGATAATCTCGGTCCCCAACTTTTTATTCAAATGAACATGCATGCCATTGATTGAGATATGATATGAGCCACACTTGGTCGGCCTAACACACATTTAGCTGTCCATTTATATAAATGGGGTCTCTGGTCCGGTAAGATCATGGTCATGATCTTGCCACTAGCTGTACCTGTCCTTAAGGACTTCGAATTCTTTAACACGTGGTTGGCTTGATAACTACTCGATAATAGTGCACGTCGGTGTGTATGTATGGTTGAGATGGTGACTTGCTACTGATACCCCTTGAACTCAAAACGTTGAACCTCATTTTGATGGAAATATGCACACGGTTTATGGACATGAAGTGATCTTGATAGAGTCCTTGTGCGTTTACACCATATAATCATGCATCATTCCCTACGTCATTCGATCAATCACTCCATGAAAAATCTCGTGTCATTCTGACTGAAACTCTCTTGGAATTGTCTTATTTCATGTGCTAGTCTTGGTTTCATCTCATTATCGGATTAAGCTTAATGATTATTAATTACGTATACTTATGTCTCTCTCTCTCTCTATGTCATTGATTTAATCATGAATTGCATAATGCAATGAAAAAATCTTGTGGACAGTGGACTGTTTGCTAATGATCATATGATTGATGTAGTAGACATCAGTAGATCAGATTGATTAAAAATGCTAAAACCCTAGTGCGTCACGGATGCTACCAACTGATTATAAACGTGTTGATAGCAATTAATTTACACTAATTTGGATGGGAGATCAATGTCACAAAGCATATGGTGCAACACATACTAACTCAACATACACTATGAGAAAAATTATTTGTGAAGTTCTTAATAATTGTCTGATGTATCGACATTGGATAAAAGACAAGATGAAGCAAATAGAACAAAAACTTGAGCAAAGATGAGAATGTTGAGAAGATAACTTCAATGTTTAATCAACAAAATCCAATTTTTATCTTATGAAAAATTCATCAGAATGAAACCCTAGAAACAATGATATTTGAGGCCAGAAGTTATAGTAGAAAAAAAACAAATATTGCAAGAAGACATATTACATAGATATGTGTAATGGTCTCTGGTGGCTGAAACTTGAAAGATAGAAATTCCAACATATCCCTAATGACATTTTTATGCCATTTTTGTAAATGTACATTTTTTACTTAGAATTTGAGCTTTTTATCCAAGAAAACAACCTTTATAATTGTTTTTCATACATATAGTGAAATGGAAAATGGTGAGGTAAATCTCCAATTACCATATAAGCCAAAATTCCAATACTGTGTATCAGGTCATAGATTGAACTACATGTCACTTTCTTTGTAGGACTCAAAATTGTGTGGCTGCTTATGATTTTGATGTAACATGATAAGAACCTCCATGTTCACTAACATGGGGTCTATAAATGAGGATAGTCAGGACTCAGGAGACTCCAAGTGTATAAGGTTCAAAGGTGAGAAAAGAGTAAGTATGGGGTCTAAGGAAATGGATGCAGGGATGACAAGGGAAGAAAAGAACATGAATGATGTCCCAAAGAGACTTAAGGGTGGCCTCCTCACCATGCCCTTCATCTTGGGTAAGTCTTAATAACACAAATGTTGTTTTATATTTGTATTGTTAGCTTAGTTTTGATTCTTGTTGAACTTGGGATGTTTTGCACATGTTTTAGGAAATGATGTGGCTGAGAAATTGGCTGTGGTTGGTTTTGGTGCTAATATGATAACATACTTGACTAAAGAGCTCAACATGCCTTTAACTCAAGCTGCTAATACCCTCACCAATTTTAGTGGCACTGCTAGCTTGACTCCTTTACTTGGAGCTTTCATTGCCGATGCCTTCGCCGGCAAGTTTTGGACTCTCACTGGAGCTTCCATCATCTACCAAATTGTAAAACCCCCATCCTCCAAGCTCCAACTTCTGTTTTTATAGTTACATTTATGATTTATATGAACCTTGCTGATGAAGTTTCTGTTTGTCCACTCAGGGGATGGTGTGCTTGACAATATCAGCTGTGTTACCCCAACTAAGGCCACCACCTTGTGGTAACAACACAATATGCCAACAAGCTAACTCCGGTCAGTTAGCTGTACTATACGGTTCACTACTTCTAACCGCGATAGGAGCTGGAGGGATACGGCCCTGTGCAGTGGCATTCGGAGCTGATCAGTTTGATGAGTCAGACCCTAAACAAAAAACATGGATATGGAAGTATTTCAACTGGTATTACTTCTCTATGGGAGTGTCCATTTTGTTGGCTGTCACAGTCTTAGTCTACGTACAGGACAATGTCGGATGGGGCTGGGGCCTTGGGATCCCTACTGTCTTTATGTTTGTATCAATCATTGTGTTTATACTTGGATATCCGCTGTATCGAAATTTAGATCCTGTTGGAAGTCCCTTTACTCGTCTGATCCAAGTCTCTATAGCTGCCTTCAAGAAAAGAAAGCTATCCATCAACACAAAATACTTGTATGAAAATGAGGAGCTTGATGCACCAATTTCCAATGGTGGCAAACTCCTTCATTCGAACCAGTTCAGGTATGTTTTAGTATCTTTCATTTGGTATCAAGACTGTCATATGGTGCATAATGCATTTAGTTTTTACTGACTTGTGAAAGATTTTCCAACTGCAGGTTTCTCGACAAGGCTGCTATGGTGACTGAAGAGGATGATACTAAGTCACCCAACTTATGGAGGCTCAACACGGTCCACCGTGTCGAGGAGCTGAAATGTATTATAAGGATGGGACCTATATGGGCAGCAGGGATCCTTCTGATAACAGCCTATGCTCAACAAGGCACATTTTCACTACAGCAAGCCAAGACTATGAATAGGCGCCTTTCGAAATCATTTGAAATCCCTGCAGCCTCCATGTCTGTCTTTACTTACATATCCATGCTATCAACTATCATATTCTACGACCGGGTTTTCGTCCCCATGACTCGAAAACTCACTGGTCTAGACCGTGGCATAACGTTCCTCCAACGGATGGGAATCGGGTTCACCATTTCGATCCTAGCAACTCTGGTTGCTGGTATGGTGGAAATAAAGAGAAAGGAAGTTGCAACATCACATGGCCTCATAGAAAATCCTCAAAACCTTACCTTACCTATCTCAGTTTTCTGGCTAGTTCCTCAGTACAGTCTTCATGGAATAGCTGAGGCTTTTATGTCAATCGGGCACCTCGAGTTTTTCTATGATCAAGCTCCGGAGAGCATGAGAAGCACAGCTACTGCATTGTTTTGGACTGCTATCTCAATGGGGAACTATATCAGCACACTTTTGGTCTCACTGGTGCACAAGTATAGTGCTAAGCCAGATGGGTCCAACTGGCTGCCTGACCGGAACTTGAACAAGGGGAAGTTGGAGTACTTTTACTGGCTGATCACTGCTCTTCAGGTTGTCAACCTGATTTACTATTTGTTCTGCGCAATGCTTTACAATCTCAAGCCTCTACAAGTTCAAGCCAAAGTGAATGCTGATTACAACAAGGAAGAGGTTGAGCTTGCAAGTCATGTTTAAGGCCATTTACCTTCCAAGAAGCCTGTAAATCTTTCGAAAAGTCGAAAAAGTTAGCTCAAGTAGGACTTTAAGTGTAAACTTCCCTAATGTATAATAAAATCCCAAGCCTGAGGCATGCCTATCACAAAAGTCTTCTAATGCCTAAAGCTGTAAATGCATTGTGAGAGTTAGGATTCTGTTGTGAGTCATGTATTTCAAAATCATTTGTACATATGAAAGTCAAGCTTTGTGTAGAATAATCAATAAGGTAGGGTATGAACTAGGAAGCATCTATCAAAAACTAGGCACAAAACCCTTTTCACTCGACTTTTCTTCGTCGATGTACTTAGTTTCTAGTCTATATAACATCATTTTATTGTTGTTCAGTCTTAGAAAATTCAGATGAGATTGTTGTATCAGTGTCTGCAAAGCTGTTGATAAATCTTTTTCAAGTTTTTCTTGTAGGTGAAGCTGGACATGTTTTTGACATACTAAGGCTAACCTGTGATTCTAAGATATCAGTGGCTGCAGGGTCAAAAGGGATATATGATGAAAAAAAGGAATGATGATCATAGAAATGTTGTGAAGGAACGGCCGAAGTTAATTCTTCAGAAGACTAGTTTAGCTTCACTTGAATGCCTCGCCATGCCGCTTGTGAGCATCTCATTTCAATGTCATTCTGAAAAACTCAGGTTTTTTTTCTTATAATTATAGATACTAATTTTCCGGGTTCTGCAGGTTCATCAAGTTGTTCTTTCTGCAGATTTTCAGTGTCCGAAATGCCAGGAGAGGATCAATGATGTAATTTCAAGAATGAATGGTATGTCTTTCAGAATCCTTTCAAGAAAATCTCATTGAAATTCTTCCATGTATTCATCTGAAGATCTGCTGTATTCTATAAGCTTATGATATATAAATATTTTATAAAAACTGTCTGCAAAGATCTTTGTGAGCATTCTGAGGGAGCTTAAGAAATTGTTGTAAATTTCTCAATCAGATTTTAATGATTAAGTTGAACTTTTGGAGCAGAAATTGAGTCTATGGTGCTGAATGTGCTGGACAAGACAGTGACACTAACCTGTAAATACCCACTTGAGAAGAAGCTCCCTGCACCACAGTTGGGCACTATTTACTACAGACCTCTTCAAAACAAACTTACTCCTTTCTTGAAGCTATGCAAACTCTACAAAAGCTGAATACAAGTATTCTTCTCCACCAGAATTTCAATACTTGATCAACTCTACAATTCTTCTCCTCTCATTTTGTGCATTGTATAGAATATAGATAGATGAGAATATGTACAACATTCACTCCATTTGAGTCCTCCATTGAAAAATAAAATGTCATATCAAAAATAGAACCTTTGATAGAATTCAATCTTCTGTAATTAATTTTGATTATCTGACTATTCTAATTAATTAATTAATTGATTATGAATTGACTATTAAATTAGAAAAAAAATCTGAAATGTTGAATTTCATGGTTTATTCTGAATTAAACAAAAAAATGGTCTCAATAAAAATTATCAACCGACAAAAATAAAACAAAAAAGGTTTGGATACAAGTGAGATTTTTTGTTGAAAACCTAGTCATGTATATCGGATTCGGCTAATGGGATTCCCATAAAAGCTTCGAAATTTAGCTTTGTTAAGATCTTTATTGACTTGGGTTCTTAGGGTTTTCGGATTCCGCACTCTGTACTCAAAAAGGTTTCCCTTTTTCCTTTCTTCTTTTATCTGTGTGATGTTCTTAGTCTGAGTCTTATTTGGATGAATCTAAGTTCAGGAAATGGTGGGTTGATTCATTGCTTTTTTTCTTATTGTGTTGTTTGTAAATATTTGGTTTGGTATTTGTCTTTGAATTCTGAAAATTCAACTGTGTAGGATTGAATGCCATCAAACTAGTAAAATATGAGCCTCGTTTTCAATCTTGTTCAGATGCATGTTGATTGTTAACCTGTATTCAATTAAATTTTGAAGCTTGTAAAATATATTGTAGTACCGAGAACATACTAGGGATTATGCGACAGGTTTGAGAAACAACCAAGTGGTGAAACCATAACCATGACATATCCTTACCCAAAAACAATCCTGTGGTTGAAAAGCCATCTCTGTTAGAGCAATGACACTAACATGAAATTCCTTGACCTAACCTCAATTGAAAAATTCTAACTCAAGGGAAATCCTTTCGAATTCCCACTAGGTTTTATGGCTGCAGCTCAGTGTACCCTCAATTTCATTCAGTTGCCATTCAGCTTCTGTGGACCAAAGATCAAAACTTTATCATATTTTACTTCTAACCTTCACACCCCATCCAATTATTCTACTCCTAGCAGCAGCTACAATAATTTCAAGCTCTCAGCTCGGATGTACGAAGAACTAAGAAACGTTCCATTATTTGCTAAGTATCTTTTGTTGTCTGATTAAGCTTTTGATTCAGTTGATTTGTATATTTGATTTACAGTTTCAAGAATTGTGGAAAGGTTTGTGCTTTGGTTTCGGAGGAGAGCCCAGTTGGGTCAAGTGCTGCTGCCTATACTGATATGTTCAAGCTCACTTATTTAGAGGCATGTTTGATTGAACCCAATTTGTAAATCTTGCTGCTTTGAAAGTTAATGTACGAATTAGCAGTAAGCTTATTTGTTTGTGTTTGTGATGTTTTAGGGAAATAGCTGGCTGTGGGATGTGAATGGGCTGAAGTTGCTGGTTGATCCTATTTTAGTGGGCAATTTGGATTTCGGGATTCCGTGGCTGTATGATGCTGCTAAGAGGATACTAAAGAATTTCAGTGTACTATTTAAATACCAAACCTTGTCAAGTTGTGCAGGCTTTGTGATTAGATAATATATTCAGATAGCACGTGAAAGTTTGGTTTCTGTGAATTTAACTTCAGTCTCAGTTAATTAGTATTTTTAACTTTCTTGCAGCTCAGTGATCTTCCTGATCAGATCGACTGCTTGCTAATTACTCAAAGCCTTGATGATCATTGCCATTTGAAAACTTTGAGGCCTTTGTCTAAGAAATACTCTGATTTGAGGGTCATAGCCACGCCAAATGCTAAGGCGTTATTGGATCCCCTTTTCAGCAATGTGAGTAACTTTAGCTTAAATCAAATTCTTGTAATAAAATTTTCAATGCAGAATGTAGTCTCCATGCCCCGTTTCAATGTCTGGTGAATCATTCTTGTGTACAGGTCATATACCTAGAACCTGGCCAAAGTTATGATATCAGTGCTGGGAACAACTCTACCGTTACAGTTCGAGCCACTGCAGGGCCAGTCTAGGCCCTCCTTGGCAACGACCAGAGAATGGGTAAAGCTTTTGCACCTTATCGTTGCCGACTTCTAGATGCCGTATTTGCTTTGTTTTGTAATACACAAACTTTTTCCTTATAACCAATTAACCACTAGTCACATGACTCGCATACTCATATTGGTGTCTTGCCTAATGGACTTCAGCTACATAGTCACATCTCCAAATGATCAGCTGAGTCTTTACTATGAGCCACATTGTGTTTACGACAACACGTCTGTCGAGAAGGAACAGGCTGATATTGTCATAACCCCAGTTATAAAGCAGATTCTACCTGGTTTAACTCTGTTTCAGGACAAGAAGATGCAGTAAAACTAGCTAAGCTGCTGAATGCCAAGTATGCATATATCATTTCATTTAATTCTCTTGTTTCAGATTCCACTTCTCTACTAATGCTGGCTTATCCTATAGTTTTCACATACACATTCCAAGTAAAAAATGTTTCTCAGATATGTGGTGCCAATGAAAAACGGAGACCTTGTCAGCAAAGGCCTTCTTTCAAAATTGATTAGGACTGTTGGCACAACAGAATCATTCAAGGTCCGGTATCTTGTCCTCTTGGACTAATTTTAAGCAATTGCGACAGATCATTTGTCTTACTTTTATTTTCATAAAGCATTATGTTTCATCTAAGTGCAGGAAATATTGTTGAAAGAATTACCACAAGTTCAGGTACTCGAGCCCACACCAGGAGAGCCACTAGAAATCCCACCACCTCAGAACCTTTCCTAGCTCATGATCCGGATCAGAGGTTAAACAACATATCTTCAATAAAAACATTATATGAGATGTATAGGAATGAGGTTCATCTGGAGCCAATAAGGCACATTTCTTAGGATGATGAATATTGTTCGATATTAAGTGATACTCGCCTCAGATGTTGTTTCAACATAGTTGGCAAAACATTAGTTCATTATGCATGTCTTGGACTAGATAAACACAATATTGTCTGTTAATGCCACAACTGACCAGATCTTAACATTCGATTTTTCGCCAGTTGATTTCTCACCGGAATCTTCTGTTGTATGAAATGCTTTGAAAAGTCCATAATATATACCAAATGGGATTTTTGTTTGAAGTAAAAAAGTCTTGTATGATATTAACATCAAGAAAGCAATGAGGAAGCTTCATCTTGTTCTTTTCAATGAAGTTGGTGTCCACTAGAATGTATATTTTCTCATAAGAGCATCAAACCTGTGTTCAATGGTTTTATAAAACCGCCACTACATCAATACATCTGAATAGAAGAGCATCAAGTCTTTAGTCAATGCCTTAATACCTTTCCTATTGTGCAACTAGCTATCCAGCTTTTGTCCACATTATACAAACTATCTTCTTTTCATGATAAACTTCTCATGCAACTTGCCAACTAGATCCACCATCCATAGAACAAAGAGATAAATCCACATAAAATATTCCCTAAAACATAGACTTAGATAGAATGTTACAAATATGCAACAATGGCTGATGATGTCCTTTGTTTCTTCATACTTTGGAATTGGAACAAGTCCTTGTCTTCATGGCTAATCATCCTCTTCATGTCATTAGGTTTTTCATGATAATGTTGCAAATAGGGCTCTTGATAATGTTCACTCCAAATAACCTGATAGTCGATTTAGCAAGTTCTAAGTCGGATAACTCGGTACTACCCGATTCACCTGACCCATTTTTAGGTTTTAAGTGTATGTAAAGTTGTCGGTCTGCTCCGTTGGACCGTTCGAAACTGACTGTGTCACCTGCATTCAAACCCTTTTCCTTGACGAACCTGCTCCAACCCTTAGTGAGCACATAACTCTGACTACTGTTCCAATATGAATACCTAAACCTCCATACCTTTCCATTACAATCCTCAAAGTTCAACAACACTCCCTTAGATGCTGCGGCAGCTGCTGTCACACCTGACTATTCAACGGAAAATGCTTCTCTGCATGTTGCTTAGGGATCACTAAACGGTTCAACTTCCCTACATCACTAGGAGTCACAACCTTCTCAAACAAGTGTCTTTCATTCCAACTATATGCCCTCCAACTCTTCCTAACCCATTATTATTCCCATCATCTAGCCCTACACTCCTCCGGTTCTGCTCCAGCTCATCTGCATAAGTATGCTTGCGTAACATATCTACAATCTCAGGTTTGGATCGAGAGTTCAAGAAAGCAGACTCCACTGCATCTCGTTCACGGTTTCAGTTGCTAAAGGCTTGAAGTTGGTGACCGCATCACGTCCACGGAACCTCTGAGCAGCCGTATCATATGCCCTAGCGCTTCTTCCTCCTCATTGAACGTCCCTAGCCAAACCCTCTGATGCTTCTCATAGATCTGTGCTCCCCACCGGCCATTCGGCTGTGGTACCACTCCCTTGTATTTAGAAGACGGCAGCTTTCTTGACTCGGCCTCCAGTATCCCATTATTATTGGTCCTCCGATTGCACCGGTCATTTGTGAGTCGATTATCACGCTTACTCCACTCCCCACCCGGCTCAACTTCTCATCATTCTTTGACTTGTTAGATCCAAATATCACCGATGGGGAATCACTTGTTGCGCTGGACTCATCAGTGCAACTCCCGATCTCCATCTTGCCAAAAGTTAATGATAGATTTGAATTAGTAATAGGGTTTTGGATGATAATGATATGGTGTAACCAACAGAGCTCAGATTGTATTGAAACTGAAGAAAGCAGTAAAGAAATTGTTTTGAAGGTTGAAACTGAGAGCTTGAGAGATGAAGAGCTGATGATGGAAGGTGGAGAAATATATAGGGCAGCTGAGAAAATTGCCAAGCACTTCTCCTGTAATTTTCCATTAGTTTTAAATTTTATATCACATGTTGATTTTATCCTCCA